>JAQGAY010001169.1:0-16142 GCA_034698085.1 Polydesmus angustus | reverse complement strand
CGACTCAGTTGTAGAGACTTCTTTATTCACTTTTTCTAAACGCCGTATATTTATGGACACACAGTATTAAAAAATTTGTTAATTTTCCTTAAAAAAAAATAATTCATTGTCCTAATAAAACTTCATAATTTTCCTAAAAAATTTCCCAATTTCTATTTTCTAAAAATGAATATTTATCTGGAGGTTGCACGAAAAAGTGTCCACAATTATTCACTTTTCAAAACCATTTTGTGAAGCGAAGAAGGGGTGATCGCCGAAATTGTTTGCTTCCGAGTCAAATTTCACAGTCTAGAATTTTGTTACTTGAGTTTCCCCAATAAAGCTTGATCCGGTAATGTTTAGATCCGGTGCATAATGACGCCGCAGACAACCGAGCAAACACAGACTATATTGTATGATCTCCCAGTGTATTTACCGGCATCCAGGTGAAGTCAATTACAGGTCAATCCGAAAAAAGTCGAGCTAAAACAGTAGCTGCACAGCAAACTTAGTATTGATACACTCGTATTTAATTTTAATTTTCAAACCAATAAAAAATATTGCTCTCTCTCCCCCTGCTGCCCACACACAAATTTCTATTTACTTCCGATATATCATATACATGTACTGTACGTTCAAACAAAAACGACAAATTTGCCGCTGTTGCCTCCCCAAACCCCACCGGCACTCCAACCAAACATTTGGGGAAAAATGTAAATAGTCTATTTTTTATTCGTGTTTTTTTTTTTCTTCTCTCTCTCTTTTTTCATTCGCAAATTACTCGCTGTTTATAGCACATGCACCCAAGTATTACTTTTTGAGTTCCAAACAGCACGATTTCTACCCAACTTGTAAATGTTTGAGAAGAGTAAACGTTTGTTCTGACAATCGTCAAACATTAACATAAACACTAGAAGCGAATTCACGTCAATTTGGCGTCAGTTCATGATGAATAAACAACATACCACACCACAACCACCGATTTTTTCCTTATTTATTTTTATTTCTCCCTCGAATCATGTTATTCCGATCTTTCCGTAGTGCTCTACACCTCAATTTCTTCCACATTTTTTTCTTTAAAAAGAAATCCGATTTGAAGTTGATCTTTAGCTGCTAGCTGCTAAAAGTTTTAAAAATAATAAAAGAGAGAGAAGAAAATGCAAAAATTTTACGCAGTTTGTTTATGATCGAAGATTCCGAAACAACACATTATCAATCAAAATGAGCGGACGACATTTTCTCCCCCGATATTGAACTTTAAAAAGACCATCAAGCTATAAGAGCGCAGCTGTCAAATGAAAACTAAAGTAAACGTCTAAACGCATTACCGTATACCGAAATTCACAATTAAAGTTGTTTTTTCCTCCCAAAATAAAGAGAGAAATCTGGCAAACGTTTATTTATCATTTTCTAAACTGATTATTTCCAAAAATAATTCTGGGAGCTCTTAACAAAATAAAATACTGTAGGAATAGCAAAAAAAAAAATAGATTATGAGAAAAAGCCTTTATTACTGAATGACAATACGAGTAATTGCTACGGAATAGAAATCAAACTCGCCAATAAATTATTATTCGTTATTCTGGCAACGGTCAGATATTGTTATTTTTTTAAATCTAAATATTATTTGTCATTTAACTGCATCTATAACACTTTAATTGGATGGTGATGGGACAGACATTACATTGCATTGCATTACAAAATGACAGGAAATCAAAAAAATAACAATAGTAAAATAAAAACTATTTAATTCAGATGAATTTCGAGTACAGACTTATATCTAAAGAAAATCAACAGTGTTCTAATTTATTTTACGCAATTAACAATAACTACAAAATACTGTCTTATTAAACTAGGCGTTTTAAATTCAAATTCATAAAACTTTTATGGTATTCAAGTAATAATTACTACTGGTATCATAAATATTGTTGCGTTAATTGTTGGTTAATAGATAGAGCGTAAAAAATTTAAACTTGAATACTGCAGTGCCGGATTAAGTTCTCTTGGGGCCAGAGACAAAACGGTTTCTTGGGTTCCCAAGTAACAAAAATCATGCCCGTGAAATACGATATGACTCCAATGCCACAATCACCGTTCTACAAAATGTTTTTGCAAAATTTGGGCTAATTTTTCTCGCAGCTCTCTTCAAAAACTTTTCATAGAAAAGTTATGCGGGACCTAGACATTTTGTTTTAGGGGTAGTTGCCTAGGCCATGAACCGAACCTCAATTACTTTACATAAAATAATAATGTACTATCACTTTACAAAGCGCAATGTTGTTATACGATGCAATTAAAAGCCTTTCAATCATTGCGATATTCAAATTTTAAATTGATCAATCATATTTTAAAATACTGTATTGAATAACGTCAACATAATTATGTCGATCATAAAATTGCAAACATTTATTTACAAACTTTTCTTGTCATTCATTGTGTGGAATACGTTATTAAAAAGCATTCAAACCCTTTCGTTAAAAAAACAACAACACCGCTAATCATTCTTCATTAGATTGTAACCTAGTTAAATAAATTGAAAAACTCTCTCGTATTCCCTTACTTAATATACTTTTGCTTTATGCCAGCTATGAATTACAATAATTTTTAACCCATTATAGAGAGGGTGCTACATAAAAAGTAGCGGTGAATTTTCATCGGCTTAAGTTTTCGATTGCCTATGTAATTACACACTACCTATACACGATCACGCAAAATGCCGTAAATTTGCGTTTACGATGAAAACGTTACCGTACGTCTTTTCATCAAACCTACGCTAAAACTCAAACAGTAAAAAAATAAATTCACATTTTTTTTAATAGCAAAAATTAATTCCGCCGTCGTTAATTCTTATTTACCTAAATGACTTGCCAGACTTTTTAATATAAACACACACACATTGGGAGTCGAATATTATGTTATAACTCGTATTTTTCCTACGTCACGTTGGATGTAGATCGCTTCCCTTTTCATATGCTGATTTTCTATTTAATGGTCCGTCAATCCTTTCAAATAACAATAAATAAATAAAAAAAAAAGAAAGATTTATTTTTATTCCGAAACTTTTTTTTCAATTCTTCTCCATTGTAATCATATTGTATGAAAAGCATGGTATTTTTCCCAGTGTCAAGATGCACGGCCACGGGTTGAGCCAATGCGTGATATCGACGGGATGGAATGAGTAAGAGGGAGTGGGGGAGCGAGATGTGATGGGGATAAATAAATACAAAATAACATTTTGCGGCGAAGGAATTCACCTCCCATCCTCTTTGTTGTTATCAGATTTCTCGAAAAATAAAAAAGCAAATTTTGTAATTTAAAATTACGTTCTGAAGTTGGCTTAATAAGCCTGACAGCTTTGGGCGTGTGGATCCATGTAACTTATTTTTTCTTCAAAAAAATCTTCCTTTTCTTTTATACATTTATACTTTGTTATTTTCTTATTCATTCTTCACAATTCGGTTTTGTAAATTTCCAGCTGAATCACTAGGTGTGTCTCGCATAAGTTTGTATTTATTTATTTTTTTTTCTACTTTCAAAAAAAAAAAAAAGCTATTTTTTTGACGACTATGGTTACACAAATACATAAAAACCTTTTAAAAAGTCGATGGTTAGTTTTTGCATGACCACTATTTTTCCTCGCATATCCACCGTATATGTACATATTTTTCCTCCTTTTTTTACATTTAAACTTCTGATCTTCCATGACTTACAATGTTTTCTTTTGGTATTCGTCGAAAGTAGTTCCAACCGCGCTTTCTGACGATAATTGATGAAATGTCAAATGCCAAAAAATGCTTGGCCCACCCTCTCACTTACCCCCCACTCGACTCTTTCTCTCAATCTATATATTTTTTTTTTCTTTTTACGTTTTTTTTTCTTTTCTTTCTTTCTTTTCCATCTCTCTCTTCCTTCATTTTATTCCTAAACAGCTGCCATTTTATGAAAAAATTTCATTTATCCTGGCCTCGATTTTAAAGTCAATCGTATACGCATTATACAAACTGGCTAAAAGAATTGCTTTTAAAAAATAAATAAACGAAAAAAAGAAAAAAAATAATAAATAATAATAATACCCTACCTCAAAATTGAAACATCAGTCAACATTTAGACAACGAACATTTAATTGCAAATATGTTGGCGCATTTATTATCAAGTGTGTAGAGCCATTCATCAGAGACATTCGCCTAAAATTCTTAAATCCTCGTTTCAATCTGTCATTTTTTTTTTATTTAAAAAAAGATGCGTTCGTGTGTCCCTTTCCTTCAAAAACTAATCTCGCTGCTACTGTTAAGTGCCCTTCGATTAACACTATCCCTATATTTTTAATTTCCACATACTTTTTAATTCAACGCGATCAAAATAAGTTTTTGTTTCGCTTTTGCAAAAATAAACACGACTAAAATTATTTTGAAACTGATTTTAAAAGCAAACTTCTACAAAATTGCATCTAAAAACAAATCGGAAAATATTTCATAAAAATTTATTAATTCAGTCATTATATCGCTACGTCACAACTTAAGTGTAATTAAATGTGAGATAAATTATTTACATGATACCGGTAATTAAAATAATCGGTCCAAACTTTTCAATCACTTTCTGTACTTTATAATGCATTTTTTAAATATTACTATAGTGTAGTAGTATATAAAATTATGCATTATATTAAATTTTTATACTACGCATGCATTTTGAAACGATAAAACGTCTTACAAAATAAAATGCATTTCGTCTCAACTAAAATCTTATAAAAACAATTTACGATTTAGAAATATATGTACTGTAATTTAATTTTTGTTTTACACGGATTTATGGTCTTCATCGTATAATGCGAGAGATTTGTGTACATGCGTACAATAGTGCGCCTTGTTTATACGAAAAGTCAAGGTAGCAAAAGCAGGCGTTGGCCGCATAACAAATTTTCTAATAAACAGTAGATAAAAAATAAAAATAAAGATTGACATAGATGATGAAGCTAAAATACTTTTTAAACACATCCATCTCTCTTCATCTTCCCTCAATTTTTTGACATGAAAACTTAATTGACTCTATCTTTTCCCTCCCCTCCTTTTAACTTTTTAACATTATTGCCAGGAGTCGTCGAAAATATTTAATTTCTCTCATAATATTGATCTAAGACTTGAAATTAGACCTCGTCCGACGTTCAATAATTAATACTCAAGATTTACATTATTCGAGTGAAATCTCCGATCCGCCGCAATATTGCACATCTCTACACGTAACGTTAAATACAGTACTGTACAGTATATCGATTTGTATTTATAGAGTGCGAGCCCAAACAGCAAAAACCCTAAACGCGTACGTGCGCAACGTACACGCAAACACTTTCATTCATTTTTTTTCTCTACCCACTCACTCCCACCACTAGGCTCAACTATCACACATCGTCTCAACGTCTTCATTCATCCATTCACAACTCCACGTTGAACATCTTGGAAGAAACTGATGCACCGATCAAGACCAAATAAATAATAAGAACAACTACCGGTATTATTTTGTGCCATTTTATCTGAAAATTTTTTTTGAACCAAATAAAATGCGATCGAAATAACGATAAAATTTTGAAATTTTCATAACAAAATGTCCCAACTCCAATTAATAATAAACTACAGTATTTTTAAAATTGATATGAATCAAAACAATGCCAAAATGATTAAGTTGTTTTAACAAAATAGGTTTTTAATTGAATAAAATTGAAATTACAATAAATTTTTTAATGCATTTTAAAAGAAACAAAAAATAAATTTGATCCAACCATTTAAAAAAAAAAACTGTTCTGACTGTTTTTGACGCTATAACCGAGTTTCAATTGTTTCCGTACGGAGTTTTTATAAGAAGAATGCACTACATATGATTGCCAAACGGTCTTTTTTTATTGTATTTTTAGAAGAAACAAAACATAAATTTGATCCAATCTTGTAAAAATAAAAGACGGTTCTGACTGTTTTTGACGCTATAACCGAGTTTCACGGGTCTCGCAGAAAATGGTGTTACATCCGAAAGCGTTTTAAACAAGTTCCTACTGTATTTAAAAACAATCAAAACGTTTGATCATTTTTTTAATAACGCGGATAAAAATCGTTTAATGCAAACACCTTGGATTTGATACTAAGAATTCGTAAAAAAAAAAAAAAAAATACGCGCGTCATTCACCTACTTAACCTTAATTTGAGTGGGTGGCAACATATTTCTTCCTCACATGACATAACGCATTAAGTTATAAAAATGTGAACAAAGAAAATGTTTTAAAAAATTTAAAAGAATAAATTCAGCATAATTTCGTCATTTTCGGAAATTCGTCCTCGAACGCCAAGTTTAAAAAAAAAAAATTTTTTCTCTCATTTTTCTAAATAATTTAGTTTATTATTCAGGGTCGTTCGGTTATAGTAATAATAATAAAAAAACAAAACAAACAAAAAAACACTTTCAAACAATGAATTTAGGGAAAAAATAAGCCAAAAATTACATTTTAATTACTATTAATAAAATAGGTGCAAGAAAAAAATGTGATTTTCATAACACGTCCGTCTAAACATTGAGCAACTGCTTCCCTGATTGGTTATAAACTACGGAGTAACATATTAATTCGAAACATAAAAAAAACCGCAATAACGTTTTGTTTCAAAGAAAGAAATAAATAATCCAGTGACATCTGCCGAAATCGGATAACGTCATTATTAATACGGGATAATTTTCCATCCCTCGTAATAATACGCGATTTTATTTCGTACTTTTTCATTATCGGGTTGGCGACAATCACGTGTGAATGTAATCAAGGTGAGCGTTGGCAGTGCCAACCGTCGTAAAAACTATGCAGAAATTCTTTTTTTTTTATCAATTTTTTTTTTCTTTTTCTTTTTTTAGGTTTTTAATTTGGTGCTACCAACACCATTATAATTATTATTTATATTTGCGGTGGCTCCTGCAGAAGCAGAAGCAGCATCTGCCGCGCGCGTCACACCCAAATCAAACATTTTCACTTACTGAAAACGCCCCGAACGAAGCTCGACGCAATTTTATACCAAATAAACTCTGACTCCGATAAACAAATAATACGACTGCAGACTGCGTGTAATAAAAATACGTAAATATAAAAAAAAGCAAAAAAAAAAAATACAAACTTTTCATCGTAAAATTAAATAGTCGCCATTTCCTAATGTACCACACCGCACGTACAAACCCAACCAAACTTTTTATTCCAATTTTTTCTTTCTTTTAAATTAAGCTTAGTTGGCATATCAGTCTCTCTGCATTACTAAACACATTCCGATCATTACTCATCTACTTATGTAACTCCGAAGTAATAATTTTTTTTTCATTGTAACCTACATGTATGATCACAGTTCATCTTCACAATGCTTTTTTTTGTATTCCTTTCTATTCTAACTTAGACATTAATCTGAATCATCAATCGCAGATTAGCTCTTTTTTTTAAATAAATAAAAAAAATTAGTTGCTGGTCATTCAAAAATGTTTAAAATTTGCCAAATAAACATTATAAATATTGTTTCAATATTAATTAGATAAACAGCGCTGAGAAGCAAATCTATTCGGAAAATCTAATTGTATTGAATTGGATTCTTTTCAAAATTTGAACGGACTGAATTTTTTAGATATTAAAAATTTTATAGTGCAAAACCTTGATCACTTAAACGGATATTTTATACAGTATAAAATATAAGAAGTGATACAATTACACAAAAAGCAAGAAGGGGCGGAAATGATCAATATTGATTGTCAATATTCCAATAGCACATCAGTTGAGTAGCGTATTGACACATCATAGTGTAAAACAGAGGTCTTACAAACACATTAATTTTAATCAAGAATCAGAAAATATGGACAATAAAATAAATTTTTTTTAAAATTTTTATATTAAATATTAATCCCCTTCCAAAATATATCCAGAAAATCTCCCATTAATATCTCCTATGAACCGTGGTTCAATTTAAAAGTGCTAAAATAAAATTAGCAAATCTAATTTCTTTTTATACAAAAAAAAAATAGGAATCAGCTTTAATTAGGTGAAATAAGCTGATTAAACTTGGCAATTAAAAATAAACGTTGAAAGTAATAATTATTTGGTGCCAAAAAAAGGACCTGCGCAAAAAAAAAGTGCGCGAAAACTTTACAGTTGAAAAGCGATTTGAGATTAACTCTTTGTGATGACTGGAGTCGGTTCACGTACTTGACATGGTGTGGGTTCAATCACCTTTTTTTGGCTGGAGTATTCGAGTACATGTATTTGGTTTTTTTAAAAAAAAAAATTACAGCATTCATTTTAAGAAATTTAGGATGTAAAAGGCTCTTTTAAATGTAAACTGCATAAAAATATGATTTAAAACACTTCTGTATGCATTTTATGTACTTCAAAAAAACTCCCGCAAATATTTATTTTTTCTTATTTAATGTATGAGGGGATTCGCACCATCCGAATTTCGGATATTTGAAGTAAGCTTCCGGTTCGCAATACAGTAATTCTTTGCTGACAATTATTAAGTAAAATAAAAAAACAAAAAATTAATTTCTCAATATTAATTAAATTTCATAACTTGAGCTTAAAATAAATAACTCCGTCCATATCTACATGTACTGTATTTTCAAAAATAGAGCAATAAAAAATATTAAAATGAGTTTACTTACTATGTATCTTCAATCGTATTTGCACTGATAAAAAACGATGAAAATTCCGATATGCGATTTGCGAGGAACAGTAAATATAATCAAAATTAAAAAAAAGTAACCGGCGTACCAATAAATTTAGCGTTAAGTGTCATCAATTGTCTCTTTAATGCGTTGGTAAATTGAACTAGAAGAGTCAAATTAATCAAGTGAAGCTTCATGTAGAAATTTTTAAAAATTAATTATAGCTCAACAAATAATTAAGTGGAAATTTAAAAAAAAAATTTTAATGTGTCAAGTGAAATCAAAATAATTAACCAATATCGAGTAAAAGGGTATCGATCATTTACAGTTAATGGTTTCCACTAATTTTCAATTTTCTCACGACTTCTCTTGTTTCTACTCCCTAAATGAGAATTTAATAAATAAATGGTGTCGAATGGAAACCGGATTCAGGTGATTTCTTTTTTTTTCTGTTGATTTTTCTCGTTCACAAGAATATCATCTTACCAACCAAAAAAAATTCCAAAAATTAGCATTTTTTTTAATAAAAAAAAAAAAAAAAAGAAGCCGTATGAAAGCGAACGAGCAACTTAAAAATACCGACGTGTTAGATTATAATTCAGCTAAATTGCAAAGCCGCATTAAGTTCATTTGCTGAATTAGAAGTATATCAATACTCGCACATTCATCCTCTATATTGAACAAAATGCTTTTTTTCAAAGTTTCACAGAAATTGATACGCGTCTTTTTGTTTTGGTCACCAGTTTTATATCTTAATTACCAGTTTTACAGATTTATATTTTAATTACCAGTTTTACACTTTGCAGATTTAGGTTTTAGTTACCCGTTTTATGTTTAAGTCGTCAGTTTACGTTTTAGTCACCGGTTATAAGTTTTAGTCACCAGTTTTATGTTTTAGTCACCAGTTTTATGTTTTAGTGATCAGTTTTATGTTTTAGTCACCAGTTTTATGTTTTAATGATCAGTTTTATGTTTTAGTCACCAATGTTACAGCTTTGTGTTTTTGTTACCAGTGTTATGTTTTAGTTTCCAGTTTTATGTTTAAGTCGTCGGTTTACGTTTTAGTCACCAGTTTTATGCTTTAGTCACCAGTTTTACAGCTTTATGTTTTAGTCACCAGTTTTATGTTTTAGTCGCCAGTTTAGCAGTTTTATATACTATATTAGTCAACAGTTTTGCAGATTTGGATTTTACGAGTAGTTACCAATTTTACGGTTTTATGTTTCCGTCACCAGTTTTATGTTTTAGCCAACAATAATTTTTTTTATGTCTTAGTCACTAGTTTTATGATTCAGCCGCCTGTTTTAGTTGTCAGTTGAAGTTTTCCTCACTAGTTTAGTGTTTTACTAACCAGTGTTATGTTGTATGATTTAGCTGTCAGTTTTAATGGTTTAGCGGGCAGTTTTATGTGGAAATTGTTAGTTATAATATGTTTTACTCATCAATTTAATGTTTTAGTTGCCAGTTTTATGTTTTTGCCGTTAGTTTTCTGTTTATCAAAAACTTGATCTGTTAGAATTACATACGTAAAGCTTCGTTTAATTCAGCCTAAAAATGATAAGATTTGCTACTTAATTTTCTTTCGTCAAAAAATATAAAACCTCAGTCTTAAACATAGCAACAAAACGGTAGAAAACACTTTACCAAGAGTAAAAACTTTCACTTACAGCATTCACTCGGCTTCTTCGTTACCGGTATACAAAAAAAAAACACAATCGTTCGTCATGACAACTAAAATCTTCTATTATCAGCAGTTTTTGACTTGTATCGCAATAATAAGTATTAAAGATTAATTAGAATTATACGCGTGTCTTAGTTCGCAACATACAGAGAGTGGTATTGTCAACTTGCAGAGTTAGCTGGCTTTAAACATGACGCAACAAAAAGATAAACAATCCATAAAATAATCGATAAAGCTCAATAAAGATTTAGTCACAATGTAAATCAAATGTTGTTAAATGATCCGATCAATATCGACAAATTAGCTACTTTATAAGATAGAACTTGCCTAGCAGAAATGGTTAATAAAAATAATAATTAGCTCTGCCATCCAAACGATATTGACGATATGGTACACACCGGCGAGCAAAAACTTAAATAATCATTCGAAATTATTATAATATAATATTCATTCAAACCGATATGTTTCGTAAATAATAATTATTATGACCTATAAAATTATTTCTTGAAGAAACGCGCAAATTTCAAGTACAACAACAAACACTCGTGTTTTCCCTTCTCGAAAAAAAAAAAAAAATGCCGAAAAATGAATAAAAATGAGGACTTACCGCGATTAGATGGGTGCCGGGGTATCTATCTCGTCTTCGGCAAACTTTTATCGACTACGATATAAATGAAATTTATGTGTAACTGCAGTTATTTCACATCTTTGCAATAATTGTCGTTAATTCCCAGTAGTTGAGCGCAAATAAAAGTTTGTTGAGTGAGCGTTTTGTTTCAGAGCACACGCAAAACCGACCTCCTTTTTTTAAATTGATCGTTTTCAAAATATGTCTTCTATCCAGGCGCAACTGCTATAGCAATCTACGGTGCATCAATACAGGAAAGCGGGCCCAGATATTAAAATATATTATATTGAAAACGGGATTTGAAATCGACGTACACCAAGGCGAAATACGCGCGGAGAAAATCGCACCTCGCTCGAATCTGAAATGAAAAAGACGTAATAATAAAGAATTAGATTTCACGTTTTAATATTCTTTTCTCTTCGATCAAACAACGAACAACTTTTTCATTTACAAACTTCATAAGTCGATTATTATATGTATTTTTTTTTTTTTTTGCACAAATAAAAAAAAAATATATGCAAAAATAAATAAAACATAACCACCAGCAGTATCACAACACCAAAAAGCAACGATAGGGGATTTTTACGACGCATGCACAAACCACTTCAATTGAAATTTAGTGCCATTTACGTCCATATAGTAATGTATGTAAAATAATAATAAATGCGTTGTGTTAAGGCGCATGTGCATGTGTAGTAGGCTTCGATGCATTATTCTAATAATACAAGCGCCATAAATACGACAATATGGGCCAGCTGCCAACCCATATTTTTCTGTTAGATAAAGTATTTGTACTGAAACAATAGTAGAAAATTAAATTACTAAACTGCAAAACTCCGCACAACACTATTCCTATGCAAAATTGGTAAAGTCAAAAGAAGAAAAAAAAAATTAAATAAAATAAAATTAAAAAAAAAAAAAAATCGCGCGGAATTTTTCGAGTTGCGAAAATATGACGACGATATGAGGAATCTGTAAGTACGTCGTAAAAGTGATTTTTGGCACCTGGTAAATAAAAAAAATAAAGTAAGATTCGCATATAAAGAGCTAAAAGAACAATATGTGAGCGCGCGCGTGTTAGTATAAACTTAAAAAATGATATAAAATGAAGAAAGAATAAAAAAAAAAAAAAGCGAGGCGGCGCATTTTCAAGTTGGGGAGTCGAAATTATTCGAGGTAGTTGAAGGCAGTTAGACGCGTCATCGACTCCTAAGGATTAAAAGTTTGCGAAGCAGTAAAATAAGATTTTATTAAGAGAGATTTTTTTTTATATCTCTTCAAAAGTACAATTGAACATTGTCGCATATGTTAATGTCGAACTAAAACTTCATTTTCTTCTTATCAAAATATATGTATATAAAAAAAAATTGTTTTATTTTTTTTTTTATTATTCTCTTTAACTTTTATTTCTTCATCTTAAATGCAGAACAGAAATTCAATAATACAAAAGTAAAACTTTAAAGCCTCGGATCAAAGTTCATTTCTTAAGTCTATATCTGTTTTGCACACAATAAGTTCTTCACTATAAACACATAAAACTATTTTTCACCGTAAAAACCATTGTTGCAATTTTATGGAAGTTATCTCAATATTTCACCTTTACTTACCTTCATTCAAATTCCCCCGATATCATTTTATTGCTTTATAATGTATGGATAAAAGCTAAATTTGTTTGAAGAAGAAACCCCTTAACTCTTGGTTTCATCAACCTCGTAATAATACCATTGTGTTTTTACACCTAACGCCATCAAATGAATAATTGGGAAGCTGATATTCATCGCCGAGTAATCCAATCATTTAAAATGACCCGCGAGAATGACAATCATCTAGTTTAAATATAAAAGAAAAAGTTCAATCGAATTCTCAGATATTGAATCACGCGGCACACGTCATGTCATTCATACTTTGATAATAAAATTTCCATTCGAATTTTTTTTTTTTTTAAAAAAAGCACGCGCACTCATTTTTTAAAAAAATAATAATGGAATTTAAAGTTAATGTACCAATAAAATATAAAACACAAACAAAATGTACTGTATATTTCCATTAATTTGAATTTTTTAAATTTTTCTCAGTATCGTAGAATAAATTTTATACCGGTAATGTAATTTATATAGGCTACCGAATAATTATTGAAAACCACATTCAAATTACAACTCGACGCATAAATAAATCAAATTTTTATATTTTCCAGCTAGTGATTTCATCTATTTTAAGATTGTATATTAAAGTAAACGTAGAATTAGTTTAATAAAACTTGTTTTCATAAAAAATAAATCTACAAGCTTTCTTTCTTATTTGCAGAACCTCAAAATATCAAAATCCCTTTAAAACAAAGTGACGTCGAGATAATAATGGAGCAATCAAGAACAGAATAATTATTATGACATTCTTTCGATGATGGGGGGGATAGGTGTAAGCTTTATTGCCTATCTCAAATCTGGGTTTTACAACATCCTGAATAGCTGAGCTTTTGGAGATACTGTAGTTCACGATTCCTTGTCTATCTATCAGCTATACTATTCTAGAAATCTAAAATTTTTGGCAAAACTCAGTGTTACTGGTGCTAATTACCTAGCTAGATGTTAGATAAGTTCCTAAATACCAGGATGCAAAATTAAAAGATGCAAAGTAATTTAAGTTTAATATAGAAAACCATAACAACATTAAATTTTATTATTCCACTTATGAATATGGTGTAAACAAAATTATAAATCCTTCGTTAATAAAATCAAAAGCATAAAATATTTTATTAAAATAAGAGAGATTCTTTTTTAAAAAAAGAAAATACAGGTATTTATTGCCAAAAAGAAGCAAAATGATAAGGCCGTAGATTCCAGGAAAGCGAAGCGGTAATTGATTAGAATTGCAACTTTGGAGCAATCTAAAACGAGATCTGATTGGTACTACACAATAACTCGTGATGCTTTAGTTAATGTTGTATTAACTGTATGCAATTGCCACAAACGAAGTCTTTTGTAGCTCCGTTTAACTTCCGACGAAACTTGATTTTGAGCAATGGTTTTTCTGGGGCTCGCGTTCGGCCTTCAATTTATTTCGCAACTCTCACAGCATGCGGGACCCACATCAAGTTATCAACATCTAATCGCGACTCACGTGCAATTTGTTCGGTCATAATGCTAAAACCATAGGCGTGGACATTTGAAAAATTAATAAGCTGAGCTACTTATTGCACTGTTTTAACGCCACCATTCAAGTTAGTAATTAAATTAAACTTTGAAATATAAATATAAAATAGAAATACTCCAAAAATAGAGAGAAAAAATAGAAGATCAGTTATTCATTTAATTCGTAGGTATAATCACTGCCTACTATAGGACAGTATACATAAATCTACCTTGAAAATAATGAAACGTTTAACTGCAAAAGAATTCTTGATATAAACTACATTATTTTATGTTTAAGGAAAACACTATATTTTGACTTTTCGTGTGCAATAATAATTGCAAATAAGTAAACAATGAATAATTACTATTCTTCTAAAACTTCACATTCTTTTCGCGAGAGAGAGTGAAGACGTTAGACTGGGCGTGGTAGATCCTTGAAGGCAAAGTACAATATAATTTTTTTTTCTCCAAAAATGCCGTATTTATTTTCTCCCGAGAACATACCGACGACGTACATTAAATATCCATAATAAACATGTGTTTTAGTTAGACTACATGTGCGCAACTGCAAAGTACTTCTCAGTTCAAGGCTTTCAACATTTTTCTGCTGTTTCATACTTAAAAAGTATAAAAAAAATCATAAAACGTAGGGAAAAAAAAAAAGGTCCATCTAACGCGAGCGCGATTACAATTGCTTTTCCTTTTCGCTCTTCTAAAAAATAATTAAAAACGCCACATTGCCAAATTAGGGAATCCATAAAAATGTTGTAAATTTCGGGCGCGTGCACAGTGAAAAAGGCGGTTAGAGATAGGGCGGCAATTTTATACGCCGCTTCTGTCAGCTTCGTTTCGGCAATAAAAGGCAGCTCGGCGCGAAAGAAGAAAAAGAAGAAAAAAAAAAAAATCCTCCATCATTCATTTGTAAACGACAACAAAACAGTTTCAAAATATATTATTAATAGTAAGCAAAGCTCTTTCGCTCGATGGCGTCTTATTGAGCTAAATTTTTTCCCTTTTTTTATAAAAAAAAAACGCCATTCGTTGTTACAACTTGTTTTAGGTTCGGCGAATTAACTCGTGAACGACGACGTAATAAGCGTGTACTCGGCGCACTCAATTAAAAAGAAAAAATCTAGTTTAAAAAGGCAGAAAAAAGAGCGTGACATGCGACGTATTTGTAAATTAAGCAGCTAAAGCTATTGAATTACCCAATAAAAAAAAGTTTTAAAAACTTTTTTTTTTTTTCATTTATGTAAACTCAATTTTCTAAATGGAAATCAAGCAAATATTGAAAGCAGGCAGGCGCAATAAACAACGTGAAATAAAGGCCTTTCCACTGCTTTTCACTTTTTTGCAAAGTCATTACTAAAAATTTTATGTTTTTTTTTTGGTTGGTATATACGCAAAAATGCTAATTGTCAACTATTTCATGGTTGCCACTTGAAAGATTTGTTAAAACAACAGCCTTTCCCTTTAAAATAACAAGAGTCGACAAAAAGCAAACAAAGTACAGCCCATTGTTTATTTTAAAAAGAAAAATAAATTATGCTGCGTTAACATTTTAATTTTCCATGTTCCACGACTTTGCTTATTTATAATAAAATCCATTAATTTTTTGTTGAAGAAATTTTTTTTTTTTTGGTTAAAAAAAAAAGTAAAGGAAAAACATTGCATTAACAATTCATTTTTTTTATATTAAGAAAACCCCGTGTTCATGTTTAACGGATCGATTGCAACTTGTTTCAGCGTTCACAAGTTCCTCTCCGTTATTCAATTTGGGATAACGAGTTATATTATTTTATGTAAATGCAAATTACGTGCTTAAAACTCTCCCCCCACTTTCTTCCTCTTCTTTTCTGACTAACGTAATTAACTATCGATTTATAATTTTTATTTATGCTAATTATTTTCAGAATTCGTAGTAAGCTAAGAGTTTTTTTTTTTTTAATAATGAAGTGTCTTAAACTTGTTTTTTTTTTAAAAAAAATTACAATAGTGAACAAGAAAAAAGGTTATGTCAACCAAAATCGAAGTTCCTGAAATTCAGGAACTGCTCTGGGCG
>JAQGAY010001168.1:0-16145 GCA_034698085.1 Polydesmus angustus | reverse complement strand
TTCAATTTCGTTAAAATTTGACTTTTTTATTCGCTTTTTCTAAACGCCGTATATTTATGGACACACGTTATAAATAACACACCAATTCCAACGAAAACCGCTTTATATCCGTTCGACTTCAATATTGATAAAGTACTATTGTGTTCTTCGCCCAAAGGTTTCCCTTGCTCAATCTGCTTATTTCAAAACAAACTATTAAGAATGTTTTAAAGAAAATTAGTGAAATAATACTAGCTGCTTACATGAACACCTAAATCCTTAAGTAATTCAATTTCAAAATTCACGGCATTAAAAGGCAATCGATATTGTGGAATCTCGCTAGAGCTATACGATTTTACATAATATTGTAACAATTTTCTATTAATTAAAGCATTCCAAAAATGTTTAAAAACCTTAAGCCACCGAGATATTTATTTTTTTCAAATATTGTTATATCCGTATATCCAAGCCGAGCAAGAAATGTCGCGCAACTCACGCTGGCCGGACCGCAACCTATTAGAGCAATCTTCACTCTGTAGCTTTCACTCGTTTGATGGGAAGGAGGAAGATTTGGTGAACGAATTTGAGGAATTCGCATTTTTTGAAACGTCTTTTAAATAAATGCAATGAAAAATGTAAATAATAATTTTCTTAAACTTAGCAATTATGAAATTAAATCACCTCTATCGCAAATTGCTGCAAGCCACCGATATTTATTGGCCCTTCTTCTGTTGCAAATAAATTGCATCCTCCTACGCAGAGATCGCTGGTTGGGCAAACCATTCCGCAAGTTAAACCCAAAGGATTGTCGGATAATATAGCTTTGGCAGCACCATAATAGTTCTAAATCAAAATAAGCGTCGAGTATTAGTCCACTAATTGTGGCTGTGATTGAAGATCATATTACGGTACCTTGGTCGCGATACTCGAGATAAAAGCTTTGATGTCAATTTGAGTTGGACAGCTCTTTTGACACGGAGCATCGGCACATTTAAGACAGCGCGAGGCTTCTTTTAAAGCACCACGCTCGCTTAAAGTTGTGTGTTTAATATCATCAAAATTTTTTGTAAGGGTATTACAACCCTGATATATACATATTTACAGATCAAACGACTTAGTTCATACAAAAAATAATCAGAATATTTATAAAATTATGTCTTACGCCACATTGTTTAGAAACGTTTCTTTTCCAATGTTTTTTGTTTTTCTTGGTCAATATACTTGGAACAACAGACACATAAGGTCGCACCCGAGGATTTAAAGCCAATAAATTCTATTAATAAAATAATTTGCAAACAATATTTTTTAAAACTAATTACTAACTTTTTTAAAAAAGAAATTACCAACCTCAATATCGGTAGAGTGTCGACTTATTTGGTCACTTTTATTGGACATTATTAATTCCTTTCACTATTATTCAACGTACAGTAATACAGTATTCCCAAATAAACACAGAAAAATAATGAAGTGAAATGCATTTGAGATTTGTTAAAATTTTATGAAACTTTAACCTAAAACCTTTGATCAATATCCAGCTTTTCTCTTCCTCAAGGTCTTTTGGAATCTCAGATCTTTTGCAGTAATAAGACGTTTTTCGTGAAATATTATTGGCTAACCCCAATTAAAATAAATCGTTAAAAATTAAGGCCGCTTAATAACATTAAATTACACATCGATATATTATTACGTTACAACTGAAACCGTATCAATCATCAATAAGGGTGACCAAAATCGAAAGATGAAATTATTATTAGAATTTAATATCTTGTTATATAATAATAATTCAAAACTTAACATTACTTAAATTAATTAATTAATTAAAAATTACCTGAATAATAATTTTGTTGATTTAAAAAAAATAGTCAAGATATTTCATTTTTGTATTAAAAATAATTCAACAGAAAATTATACACATTCAAACTTAAAATAATAAAATATTCTTAATTATTTTATTGTAATATTAATTTTGTTTTTAAGTAATATACAATCAACTTTTCAAAACAAATGAAATTTGCCGATTTTAGAATATTTGTCAATAGGCAAATGGTTAGATGGTACAGAATAATTATCTTAACTATAGTTTCATTCGGGCTTGGCATTTGGGCGATAACCACGATATCGAGATTAGAACGAATCGACAAAGCAATTATCACATGTTTACGAGCGTTATTCTACGTCTTATTATATGAAATTGAATCTTAATCGCCCTGAAATTTATTTATGTAAAATGTTATCGTGTAATATATTTTTATCCATCCGAAAAAATGCTTGTATGATTAATGGTCACAGATTGTTGTATATTTGAGCAAAATCGAAATTTTAAATGTGAAAAACGAAACCAACTTTGAAGGTTTTATGCGGAGTTTTATAGTGTCGCTATGATTGTACAAGAAAATTTTATTGTTTAATCGATGCAAAATTGTATATAATTATTTATTTTATTACCATAACTGGTGACCATTTCAATAAAAAAAAAAATGATAAAATTTTAGTTAATATGTAAGCTGGTCTCTCATTTTATATCGGGTAATCAAGAATAGTTTTGTTCATTTAAAATAATTAAAGCCATAATTAATGAATGAAAAAAATAGATAAATAGATGACCAACCCCAATCAAAATAAAAACGATAATGACAATGTGCGTCCCCGTTCATATATATTATGAAATATAATAATAACTTTTTAAAACATATTTTCAATATCTTGCGGCTCTGAGGCTTTTTCCGTGGTGAGGTTTATTTCTTTCGTTACCGTACTTTCGTTATAACTGGCAAGACCATTAGCTGAGCTGCTAGATGCAAGGATAATATCGGAATCGTTGGTCACTGTTACCACAACACTTGGTCTCAAGTTAGTAGCGTTAGTTAGAATATTTTTAACTTCATCGATGGGGTTAAGAATTTTCTCTGCGCAACCACTTTGATCAACGACGCTAAAATCTGATCGATCAACTCCAAAGTATTCGAAACGATTTCTCATCTTATTAACAATAACTCGATCTAACGTTGTATTTCTTCCCAAAATCATCCCCGATTGAAAGTGACCGAAAAGAAATCGTCTACAAGACCAAATGGCAGCGTAATTATCGTAATCAGTAGCCACCACCCAAAATGAAGCCGGACTAAAAGGATCTACAAAAAATAATTATTAAGTTGAAATGAGTTCATCGGCAGATTAATTATCGTAATTAAAATTACTAACTTAAACTGAATGGAAATTGAACAGTCATTTTAGCCGGAACTTCGCTCAGAGCTTTTAGATGCCCTGTCTGACTGAAGTCATTCCAACTAAAAAAAATTAATAAACATAAATTAGCCTATTTAATTAATACTGTAGTACGCAAGCGCATTCATGCAAGTAGCGTACAAAACTCACTTGTTAAATATTTTTAATCCAAAAAGTCTGTATTTTTCTAACACGGCCAATGACCCAT
Source organism: Polydesmus angustus (assembly GCA_034698085.1). Taxonomy (NCBI): domain Eukaryota; kingdom Metazoa; phylum Arthropoda; class Diplopoda; order Polydesmida; family Polydesmidae; genus Polydesmus; species Polydesmus angustus. Next base: position 12,733 of record JAQGAY010001168.1, on the reverse strand, counting down.
CATCTTTAACCGTAAAATTATAAGTCATACAACTGCTAGTTGTTTGTGATTTTTCAATCACGTGCCATTTTCCGGTAAACTAAAAAATCATTTAAAAAAAAAAATGAATTTAAAAATTCTATATCTAAACAAAATAAATAAATTTTACCTTTTCGTACGTAAAATTTTCGATAACATCAACGTCAGGACAAGCACCACTTTTAAAAACATGGCCAAATGTAAAACTGGCAATTGAAAGGACTAATAAACTCCTTAATAGCATCATTCTTTATAATAATTATTATCTTTTTAATTCGCGGTTTTAAAATCGTAATTAATTAAAAATTAAACGCTTTTTTAATTAAATTGTTGATCACTAGTTTATACTGCTGCAGAGCTCGCCACAAATTAACGCATTTCACAGTCAACGAAAAGTGAAATGAGAAGTTTTTTTTTTTCCTCTCTTCAACTTTATTGTTTTCGCAGGTGAATCACGCGCTAGAAAATGAACAATCACAACGAATGACAATACACGAAGGTGATTGAGGAACCACTCATCGTTAGCTCACTATATTTCGAACATATCCTCCTCTAGTTTCTTTCTCTATTATTTTAAAAGGTGAAACAAAAATTTCTGTAGGGTACATGAAAATGTGATCGAGAATTGGCGGAGGTTGAGAAAAAAAATCACGAAAAACAATGCACACTACCATTAATCAGTCACTTTTCTCTCAAAAACAAAAACTTTCACAACAATACACCTCCAAAACATGCAGTCATTTCCTAAGCAAAAAAAAAAACCCCAAGGGCACTACATCGCGTTTTTTTCTACCTTGCGTTCAATTAAATGACTAAAATCTCGAAAATGATCATTAGATAGGAGGGAAAGTTTAGGGGGCTAGAGTATTCAAGTTAAACTACAACGTAACTTCTCAATTAGTAGAGAAAATATGCGTCTGAAGGAATTGTTTTTAAAGAGGAAATAGGGAGATTATTTTAATGTATGCATAATGACCGACGTGAGGTGACCAGACAGGTAAAAGAGATAAAGGTCAAGGACCGATCTTGCTAAGTGAAAATGCTTCCTTTCTTCTAACCGTTTACCACCACAACATACGCTTTCTAATATCGCCAAGGTATTCATCCTTTTGGCTTTGCAAGGTTTTTACAATCCCCCGTCGTATGCAGTTAGAAAAAAAGTTCAATATCCCTTGCCCTTTTGAACTCGCGCACCACTCTGGTCCAAATTGAGGGAAATAGGAAAACCAATAAGTACAAATCAAACACATTTATTTATTTGTACAAAATTGTTCCTTTCAAATTTCTGTCGATATGCAACAGTAAATCTAGCACCCTAAAGAACAGTCAATTCAGTTTCTAAAATAAAAGTTGAAAAAAAAAAAAAAGTTTATTTAATTCGTACTAGTGTTAGTTCAATCCAAATAGTTGCCAACAATAACAGTTTGTAAATTGGAAATTGATAGATTGCTTATACTTTCAACAATGCCATTTGCATTTAATATAATTTAAATTAAATAATGTTTTCAATAAGACTGAAAATAGTTATACTTTACCGATTCAATTACTGTATTTACGGTAAGTTGAAAAAAATGAGAACACTCAAAATTGTGCAAAATATATCGGGTTTACTATGTGTGGTAGTTTAACATTTTAGAAAACATGTTTTGTTGTTTATCTAATATAGATTTCCTAATTTTTGTTTCTGCATTAAAGATTTCTAGAGTTTTACGCTTGTTTGTAGAGCAGAGATTTTCATTTCATTTCTGTTTGAAGATAAAAATAGGCATCAATGTGTCAGCAGAAAAATTGCATATAAACATGCTCTTCCTACCGGTAGTGTCCGAAAAGGTAGTTTCAAACTTCCGCCTCTTAAAAAGTACCTATAAATAGGCAAAGCTAAAAACTTAGAAGTTGTGCAATGTAATAGAAAAACTTATACCGGTAAAGTTTTTTCTGTAAAAATAATATGTTGTTGGTTATTTCAAAAAATATTTTAAAAAAATTAAAATTCAAAAAATGGCTTTTCCCATACAATTTTCCAGGATTAACGTTCGAACTGTATTAAAAATTTAGGCCTATATACGATAGTTTTTAAATACGGTACGGTATGAATTTTTAGTGAACTTGCAATTATTACAAATGGTGCACATACATTAGGCCTATTGAATGTCTGTAGCAACATTAGTACATTGTTTTTATGTTGTTATCATAGGATAATGATGCATGTTACTTTTTACGTTTTAATTTTTTTAAATATATTTTTTGAATTAACAATAGATATATTTTTTACAGTACAAATTGTATGCGTTTGTCTATAAAATTGCACAATATTAATTTTTTCTCTCTGCTAATTTTTTTTAAGAAATGGCGGAAGTTGGAAACTATCTTCTCGGACACCCGGCATTTTTTTACCATAAACATAATTATATCTCAACAAAATAAAATAATGCTACTTTGAATAGTTATTATTTTAAAAATCTCTCTTTTTAAAATTATTAAATTTATATAAATGTGTGTAAGAATAAAGGAAATAAAACGTTAAGAGGTTTCTAGACACTGCTTTTCATTTCAGAAGATGAAAGTCTTTTCACAAGACTTCACGGTCAAAATACAGTAATGAAATCTTACAAAGATCGATACTAAACATTTTTTTACCGTTTTTGTAGTTTCAATCATCAATAAAACTATTAAAAGTCTTCGTATTTCACTCTCCCCAAAACTTCCAAAATACCGAGAAAAAGCCAGTTCAAACTTCTATTGCGAGAAGATTCCATTAATCTACGATTGTACTACCCTAGTAGCTCTTCGCTAACTTACCATACTACCGGTATTATACTGTAGTAGTCTACAGCTTTATTTCAAAAAGCTCCCTTTTTAAAAAATCTATTGTTGCCATTGATCGTTAAATGAAAATACCGGTACTATGTGTGTGTCAACCTTAAACTACTGTACTTTGCTTTGTATTGCTTACATAATTATATTATACCGGTTTCGGATAAACCTCGGATCCGGAGAAGGGGTTTGACAGAGGTTTAGAGAACCTAATAAAGAACTATCGTTGATTGAATTTTAACTGCATACCAATAACTTCGTAACAAGTTTCTTATACAGAAAACCATTAAATATAATATTTATTTACTTTTCTTTTAAAATCAGTGAATAGTACAGTAGTTTTATTAAATCTAATATTACGTTATTGAATTTTTTTTTAAATACAGTAATTATTATTTTCTGCATTGAAGCTACTTTTAAAGTTTATAGAAAATAATAAAATTAATTTTTTTATCAACTTAAATTGCAAAATTTCAAACCATTTTAATTCAATAATAATATCAGATTTGATAAAATTTTTAATCGTTTATTTCAACATTAAAAAATTAAAATAACTTTCATTAATAAACTGTTTGATTTCAATATCGCATTATAATAATGTTAAGACTTAGTAAAGTTACATAAAATGCTTTTTTTTTCAGAAAGTCGAGAACTAAATACTACTGTGTTTTAAATACAGTATTATGAAATCAACAAGTCACCAAAATGAATAGGCGTCGGAAACAATAAAAAAATGAAATATAATCGATATTGAAAAAAAAGATAGTAAAACATATTTATAAAACTTGGTCAGAGAGTTAATTAATTATTTCGTCCGAATAACTTTAGGTCCCAATATATTACAAGGGATGTCATTTTCTACTTTGTACTTGCATTTTAAATAATACGGAGTAGTCAAAAAAATTATATTTAGGAGGAGTGCAAACAATTCAAAATTAATTTACACCGCAAAATTACATAATTAAAGTAAAATCTCGCATTAAATTATGAGATCTTTTAAGCTAACTTAATTATTATAGCGTACAACTTTTTTTTATTAAAAATTTGCTCAATTTTACTTTAATGAAAATACTAAGTATTTTTTTTTTTAATCTTTAATTTTTTTTATAATTTGCCTAGGTTTCCACGGTCCAAAGGGATCCGGAACATGAAAAACATCTTCATGTTTCATTTCGGTGGCAATGGACTTTTATAAAAAAAATTTTTGACTGGTTAGAGAACGGTTAGAGAAAAATATATTGAATTTGTTCACTCACCAATTTGGTCTTCACTTTTTTTGGTAGTTCTTCGCCCTCAACATAAAGATTTTCTCTTCGTATATAAACCATAGAATCATCTTCAAACTTCACCTAAAAACAATTAAGATGGATTAATTACATACACGTATAACGCAGCAGTTATCTCACATTCCGGTAATAAATATCCGTAACGCGCAACTCATAGCAATTATTAAAACAATTTTGAAAACAAAATTCGCTATGTTATTATTTAATTCTATACGGAATTATCCTGAAAGGAATTACCAGCACGAAATTTGTTTAAGATGCAAAGCAAAATTTCAATAGAAAACTTTGAAAGTATGAAATTTAAGATTGTTTCGCTATAATATAAATTTATTTTAAGTTTCTATTTTTTAGCGCATTTTCTCCCAAAGAAGTGAAAAATGATATTTATTATTTAATAATTATCTACCTTGTAAATCATTATGGTTGTGGTTCCTTTGAAGACAGCATCGTAATTCTTCCCATCTGTCCATTTCACCACAATGTTTTCATCAATCGGTGGTGGATTTTGCGAGTAATCGTGTCCCTATAAATTTTTTTTTGGAAAAAAAAAACAAAAACTTATTATTTGTTTACAGTCTTCTATAATTTCTATTGTACCTGAATGTCTGAGGGAAGTAGATTATCACACGAAGAACCGTCTTCAAAATCGGCACTAAAATACTGTTTAGGCTGCATCTCTAAAACGATGCAATGATAATAACGTTTATTTTTATGCTTTGATATTACTCTTTGTCCGACTTCAATATCAGACACATCGTTATCCTAAAAAAATACAAAATAATTTTATTAGATATGTTACTAAAATTTATTTTAGAAAAACATACCTCATCACCATATCCGCCATGCTTTAAGCAAGCGATACGACATCTATTCGGAATCAAAGAAACATTGAACCGAACCCCAGCTGCAAAAGCGCACGTTACGTGAAACGCTACGTTGCAATCGTTTTCAGAACAACGAACACATCCTCCTCGAAACCGACCGCAACGACGGCTCATCGATGACAGATGGTGGCAAAACGAACACTTCTATAATATTTAAATAAAAATTAATTATAAATAAATAAAGGTTTTATAATAAGAATTTAAACTTTCTACGTTACCAATTTCGCATTAAACTGCGCTATTACTCGCTCCCTCAAACGAGGTATTTCAAAGTGCGCATCTTCTACTAAGAGCGCACATACTAAGTGAGCCCACAAGCCATCTAACATTGGTTTCAAAGCACCTCCTCGAAGTCTGCATAAACAACATTCCTGTAAAATGTATTAAAACGTTAGTATTATAATTGATAAAATTATAATTATTTAGAATGGTTTCTTACGGCACTTGTAGTCTGGTTGATGCACCTCGAACATCTCCAGCCTTCGTCAGCTTTTGGTAACGTTTCAACACCGTAGCAACTAGCGTGAACACACACTTTGCAATCCTCACAGACTAACAGTGAGCTATTTCCTTGCTCGTCAATTAAACAAGTTTTTTCAGTAGGGTCGCTACTGATTCCACCAAATGCAAATTCTGGAATTATGACTTTTGAAGATTGTGGGCGACGTCCATTCTTATTCTCTTCAAATCTCAATTTCTACGAATTTTATAAAAAAAAATTATTTTAATTTAATAAAGTGCTAAAAAATAATTTATGTAAAACAATCACCTTTGTAGATTTAAAATATGAACAAACACAACAATATGGAAATACTCTGCAACTAGCTTCATTATACGACATTTCAGCATCAAAATCTCCTTTTTTATGCTGCCATAAATTCGACAACGGTTTCGCCCAGTCTTCCATTATGTCCTCAATTATAAACCCAGGTGAATCTAAAATAAAAAACCATATTTTATAGGAAATAATTTTAATTTGTAAGCTCAAAATATTAGTTTACCCTCATCGCTGGATTCTACAATGAGCTCTTTGTTATTGCCTTTCATTGATCCATTAGTTGCTACCATTTGCAATTGGTTCGCTTTTAAACTGCCTAAATTATTATGAACTTTGTGCAAACTCTCTGGAAGTTTAACTTGCGCTACTAGCCTTGGAGGTATTGAGTCTTCCTTTTGATAATTTTTTATTCGTTCATTTGGATCAAAACGCGGCCGTGATTCTGGCACAATCACGGCTCCACAAGGACTCAAATGAGGTGGATTTAAATCACAATTTAAAAGTTTCTCATTTGAAGAAGTATGCTTTTCACTCATTAAGTTCTTGCCATTCTCGCTCTTAACTTCTCGACTTTTGATTCTTTTACCATTAAAGGTGGTAGATTTATTGCGTTTTTCGGACGGGCATCTAGAAGCGCAACCCGATTTAATTTTTCCAGTAGCGGCGTAAGCGTGTTCGAATTTTTGTTTTTCGTTTACAAACTTTGGTATTTGCCGATCCTCTTGTTTTACCTAATGTCAGAAAAAAATTACATTTTGCAAATTAATTCTTCAAGTATTATAACAAAAATCAAATTAATTTATGAACGACATTCTTAATAAGTTATCAGCTGAATACAATAAATTCTTTAAAAAATCGGTTAAGGCTTTCCCTCGTTCTTATGCTTAAGTATAATGTTTATGGCGTCCGAGTGTAGACTTTAGAATTTGTTTATTCATTTACACCTGCGCAAAATTAAGTTCCAAAGTCCAGGCTCGGGCGACATAAACATTACACTTGAGCATAAGAACGAGGGGAAAACCTCAATCGCAAAATCTCTAATATTTTCTTCATATCTTAACAGCTTTTATGAGCTTTATGTCATTTTGGAGTTACAGTGCTATTTCGTTAAAAAGAAATTTAATGAAAACTAAAAAAGACCTTTTAGTGTGAAGAGCGCTGATCAAATTAAATGTTTATGCAGTACAGTAAAACCCCTATGCGAGACTACCTCCAATTGAAAACCACTTCGGTTTCAAGACCACCCGAAATGCGCCCCTCCGATTTTTCCATGTTAATGAACCTCTAATAGAGGATCACCATCATCACCTCTACTATACGTGATTACTACGATGTTGCCCAGTAGCATTTTGCGCACCATGTGCAGATGATTTTGTGAGTCTACTTTGGAATGTGGTTGATTACAATTTCTAGTAATAGAATTCTAGATTTAAAAAATGCCTAGCCACAAAATTGCAATTTTAAAATAGTAGCACATTTAAAGACCACCTCCAATTGAAAATCACTTTTAGTCGGTCCCAACGGTGGTCTCGAAGTAGAGGTTTCACTGTACTAACCTTCCATTTAATTAAATTATTTTTCGTCGCCTATAAAATGAATTTAATTTTCGCTTTAATGGTTAAATGTAATGTTAATTTGCATCAGATAAGCATGAAAAAGAACAACCGCAATCTCTTTAATAGCACTATTAATTTTAACAAAAAAATTAATTTTTAAAAAAATGTAGTAGCGGCAGTAGTTTACGTGTAGTTAATAAGTATTTATAAAGAACAGCTAAGCTTAAATTAAATTATGTGAAAGTGAAAAATTGAAGGGTTCGCATCAACAATAAAGGCAGCTCCATTTTTTTTACATTTTGAGTTAAATAATTAGTTACCAAGTTATTCTACATAAGACTATTATTTTAACCCAGTGCAAATGAACGAAACTTTAAAATTTTTTTTTCTTGCCGTAAATCACTGTTGCTGAACCCCTTCAATTTTTAGAAAACTTGTGCTTTGTTACATGAACAAAATTTAAATTGCACCCGGTTAATAAAGTCCGATTCGCGAGTGCCAAATGTAATTAAATTACTTTACATCAAAAAAAAAAAAAAAATTGGTGATGGTGAAACACTTAAATTTTAGTGTATTCGATTCTCACCTTGCAATAGATAAGGAAAGGGTTGGTCTTCTTTGCTTAAAAGTCAAGATTAATAAATCACCTAGGATCAAGATTGACAAGAGAATTTATTCGTGAAATTAACACTTTACATAATCATAGACAAATTTGAAAATAAAACTAATTTTAACTTGCAAAGACCCCTTTCCGGTAATATCTGCTAAAAATAATTTTTTTTCTTAAATAATGACATTTATTTATAAAAAAGTATAAAGACAAAAACAGCTGAATGTCGGGACGTTTTCCGAAATTTTACAGCTAAGTAAATTTCTTCTAGTAACAAAGCAAAAGCATAATAGTGAGAGGGGGAAAAAAGAACACTTCGATGATTTTATGTAATGCCGTTCCGAGAATTAAATCTTTACAATTGCCAACGACCTTCACAACCTAAGTTGAATATACTTACATCTTTATTTCCGGCTCCACTGCAATCGTTTGAAGAACTGGGGTTAAAATGCGTGGCATTAACACAACTTTCGATTACTTCTTTTTTAATGTTACTAATATTAATGGGTTCTTGCTTTACTTTCACGTTGATTTGCGGTGGAAAAGGCACAGGCGCAGCATTTAGAAAAAGATTGGTGTTTGGTGAAGACGGATGAATCAGCGGAGATGTTTTCAAATTCGTTTTAAGAACGCTCTGCATTTTTAAATCAACACCCGGCGAATATTGTTTCAACTGAGCCGCAGTTTTAAGTAAAGTTTTACCCATAATATGAGCTTGAGGTTGTTGATATGGAAGTGAAGACGAATTCGTAGCGTTATCCCCGTTACCGACATTATTTACAAAACTTAAGTTCATCGTTTTAGGAATCGCGGATTTTCTTTCCATATTAGCTACAGAGTTTTCGCCAACTTTTCCGGGCTGATCGGAAGCGGCTTTGGCAGAAAGAGCAACGAGTAAACTTGAAGCCTTGTTATCCGTGGAAACATATTTGCCGTACAATTGATTAGTCAAACCGCACTTGATCACGCTTATTTTGCCAAATTCACTGGTAGTATGCTTTTCACCAAATAATGAATTACATAGAAGTGGATTCTCAAATACGATTTGGTTTGTAAGTTTAGTATCGTTATTATTACAGACCGAAGTAGATTGATACGGTGAGGTAGTAGTAGTCTTTCCCGTTAAACAATTAGAAGAAATAGGCGTTAGACACACCACCGGCCGAGCAGCGTTTATTAGATTATGCTGCCGCGCATTCGGTTTTTGTTTCTTGCCACTATTTTTTCTTTTCTTCCGCCTAGGTTTGTAACGTTTATCATCGTTATGTTGCGACCAATCACTATCTTCTTCATCATCATCGTCGTCACTTTCAATATCCTCTTCTTCCTCCACGATCTCGTTCGTAGGGTCCAATTCATCCTCCACGAACTCGCTCGAAGGGTCTAATTCCTCCTCGAATTCTTGCTTTTCTTCCGTGTCATCAATCTTGGTTACAGGATTCCTTTTTGACACTGATCCTTCCATTTTTCGACGTTTTCCACTAATTTTAAAACATAGAAAAATTAATTTGAAAAGTTAACGAATGTTTAAACAAACATACCTCTTATTTACTATCAACTCCGATTTCGTTGGTGGGGCAGCTGAAGTTATTTTGTTTGGATCTTCTGGATGACAACCTTGATCCTTCCCCGCCAACCACAATTCGTACCTATCTGGTTGAAATCGTTTAACAAACGTGTCCATACTTATTTTAACACAATCGGGATGACAAAAGCACTAAAATACGTAATTGAGTCAAATATTAAATTTTATAATTGCTTCAAAATAATAACTAACAATGCACTTACTCTTGTAGCTCTTTTTCCATATTCAATCCAGCGAATTGAAGCAAAATTAGTTGATTCTGCGCAATTAAAACCATGATTATATCCGGCGTGATATCCGAAAGGAAACGTCACCATAAACTCTCCAGGCTCTTGCGTAATCTATAAAAATTAATTGATACGGATATATCCAGATCAAATGAAATGTAATATTTAAAAATACCCACTTTATCGTAGGGAATAGAATACTGCTTTAGAATTTGCGGTGAAATAATGGTCATTTTGTGCCTCAAAAAGGCTGTGCATAACTGATGATCTCTTGGAAAAAAACCTAAAATTTCAAATAAACAATCATCAAAAACTTGAAAAAAGAAATTTAATCAATAATTATATTCGTAAATGTACCACTAGCTAGGCGCTCCAGTCGCTTTCCATGTTCTGGAGGAACCACGTACCAAGACTTTGGCGCACCAAAATGAAGGTAGTTTATACTGTATAAATCCATATCCTCCGTGTGCCACGCAAAGCTGGTCTTCCACATTCCAAAATATAAATATGCCGTATTTACGCCATCTATCTTAATTCCATAGTCCCCAGAAACGCAATCCAACACGGTGTTTAAATTATTTATATTCCACTCCTAATTAAACAATGTATTATTTAAATGTATAAATAAACAGTAAACGCATAAAACAAAACGTCAGAAATTCGATTCGAAAACTTTCATATTAATACTTTAATGTTTCGAATCAAAATTCTGATATTTAATAATAATTTAGCGCTCAGTTCTGCAATATTAAATCACCTCTACATCTTGATCGTAAAGTGATCCGGAGACATCCGCTCCATAAATTGGAGAATTGTAGGTAATATTTTTCCAATATTTTCTCTCCAAATCTTGATAATCAAAATGAAATGGAGTTCGAAACCTTTTAAAGAAATGCAATTTAAAAAATGATATAAATAAACGGCAAACAAATTTTTACTTTTCGGTGTTGGCCATTGCTTGAAACTCTTTAACAGTCATAGCTTTTCTCTGAATATTTAGTTGGGTGTAAAGGCCTTGTCGGCCTGTAACCTCTTGTAAAATGGGAGCCGGAATCATTACGCTATCGATATCTTCGTAGCCACCTTTTCTCGGACACCATTCTTTCGGCGGAATAACCTAAAACGATAAAAAAAAATAATAAGAATGAATGAAAAACAAAATTGATAACAAAAAAAAATATACTTTCGCTAAACCAGCTTTATGGGCTCCTTTGCTTTCCATATGATCGATGTATGCCGGAAAATTTTTAAATTCTTCCATCGTCGGCCTAAACACCATAATCTTCGGTGCATTGGTCGTTCCAACACCAGATGCCATGTTGTGATTTTAAAGCAAATGCCCCTCAAAAAAAGTCTGCACTGGAATATTCAATTTGATGCAATCGTTAAAAAAAATTACATGTACATGTATTTTAACTTTTTTAAATAAAAAAAAAAAAAAACATTATAAAGAAAAGTGGGAAATCAAATAACGGAATAGAAAAAGCTACGTGCATTATAGCCCACAGTTACGCAACCTTGAAGCAGGTTCCCCTTTACATTAACCCCCTCCCTCTTCTAGGACAGTTAAAGGGCGCACGTAGGTCTGAACGTAAATAAAAATACGTGACAACAGTCACAACACGTGGACATTTGCACCAAAATTGATACGCCAATATCTGTTTATGTTAACAATAAAATTACGTTTAAATTTTTAAAAAAATGTCCGTTAATGCATATTAATTCGACACTATATGTAGGCTACAGCATTATTCGTTACCGTATTGTTAAATTAGGTTACAACATGGCGGCTACATACATACATAGCCGTTTACGCTCTGCGCTATTGGATCATAACCTTGGTCTTAAACTCATTATACTGCAATGTTAACCCTGTATTAGGGCGATTTTATTAATATTAAAAAAACTTATTAAACTCTTTAAGATGCGCAAATTAAACAAGCAGCGCTAGAATAAGTCTTATTATAATCACATGGGCTTGAATGTATTTAAAGCTTTTACGGAAGAAAATCGCTTTGTAATAATTACCGTAAAATTAAAATTTAATTATTTTGAACTCCGATATTAAAAAACTTAATAAGGAAATAAAATCTTTAAAAGTTCAATATACCAATTAAATTGTCCCGATAAGTTAACGAATGCGATAGAATTAAATATTCGCGATAGTCTTACTCCCCCTCCTCGTTTTACAACATGTAAACATACAGTAGCCTACATGTACAAGTCTTATAGGGAATGCATGCAAGTCCATTTTGCCCCTTTCGTTTAATAACAGTTGCAACGTAATAATTTATTTCTTACCTTTATTTACGAAAATCAGCCTTTCCCACACAATTTCTTGTAAGTTACAAATGATCAATAACTTGCACGTTAAATAAAAGCGAATTTTTAAACACTACCCCCCGACTTCTTTACACACGGCAGCCATTTTTAAATACGCTTTTAGCACGCAAACCTCTTTCAGGTGTGTTTCCACTAATGCGCTATTGGTCTGCAATAAAGTAACGCTTCTTCGCTACGGCGGTGTGCGTTTCAGAGTTTAGCTTTCTAAGAAAACGAAAGACTCAACCAACAATTTAAAACTTAATTTGAAATGATAATAATTATTATACTATAATCAAGATCTTGCTATAATTATTGTGCATGCAATTGATTTTAAGCGAGTTTAACAAATTATTGTATAAAAAACGCTTTTAAAAAAATAAATAAGGAAAAATTCTAGATATTACCGGTTTTGATTTTTAATATTTAATTTTATAACATACAATTTTATTATCATTGCTATCCATAAAAATATTAATATTTCAAAATATAAAAAAGATATTTCATTTGATACGAATTCAAGCTCGTGTCAAGTTTAATTTAGAAACATTTCTGTTGACGTCGTTTATGAACGTTTGTTGACGTCGTTTATGAACGTTTGTTGACGTCGTTTATGAACGATTGTTTACATCATTAATGTATGAAAAGTAAAA
>JAQGAY010001167.1:0-16147 GCA_034698085.1 Polydesmus angustus | reverse complement strand
ACTTTATCCCAAAAAATCATAAAGCTAAATCTTGAAAATTAGAAAAAAAATACGGAACTGATTTCTAAAAATCTTCAAACGTAATTTTAAAAAAATCCTACGAATGAACATCCAATGACTTAAAATATTGCTAAAACGTTTTCATATTTTCTTAAATTTGCAGCGATCCTCAAACGATTAACGTGACGTCAGCCCCGGAAGCTCCTTCACCAAAAATATTAATTCTGGCTCCTACCGGTCGCGAAGCGGAAGCCGTTCGTATTGGAGATAAACTCACATTCCGAATCGAAATTCCTCCTCACAGTAAAAAATAATTATTATAAAGCCTACAATTAAATTTTTTAACTAATAAAAAAAAAAATCTATGCAGCTCCATACGGCATTTTCGCCCGCAGTTGCTTAGCCATGGCCAAAGATTCCAGAACTACGTTCGAACTGATCGACCACCAAGGATGTCCAGTGGACCCGGGAATATTCCCTCAATTTACGCGGACCGAAAACGCCTTGGAAAGCGTATACGAGGCATTCCGCTTCACTGAATCCTACGGAGTCATCTTTCAATGCAACGTCAAATACTGCCTCGGACCTTGCGAACCGGTAACGCACTATACAAATCAAATCAAAAGGCATGCAAAAATAAGCAAAATTCAAAGAAAGATTCTAAAAATTGGAGATACAAATTAAGAGTTTAATTTATGTGACAGCTCCTTATATAGAGTGTTCGTTGGATGACGTTAGTTTTGAAACATGAATAAATCAGTTGGGTGTTAATGAAAATGAATTATTTTTTGTATATTTACATTAATTAACACCTCCCATTTAATAATAAAAAAACTAGTTTGTGAATATGACCTCTACATCTGAGTCGGCACGTGTAAACGTGCTCTCGCGCACCAGCCGACTGAATCTCAGCATGCGCCGGCATCTACCATAGGATTAATAGAAATTTCCTCAAGCGCATTAATACGTGCCCACTCAGTTGTAGAGGTCATATTCTAAAAACTGTTTTTTATTATTAAATGGGAGGTGTTAATTAATGTAAATTTAGAAAAAATAATTCATTTTCGTTAAAATTCGACTGATTTATTCATGTTTCAAAAATAGCGTCAGCCAACAATGGAAAATAAGTGAGGTTAACAAATTGAAAAACAATTTTTTAGCTCGAAAAAATGGAGTTACTTGCTTATTACTGCAAACCTTTTAAATTGAATTAGTAATAATTTTTATTAACACTAATTTTTGAATTCGTAGATCAATTGCTTTAAAGGAAGAGAGAATTCGGTGGAATCGTACGGCCGCAGACGGCGTTCCAATCGAGCGTCGGGAGAGGCCAATCGGGACACCAAAGACATGACTTTGAGCCAAGAAATTTTAGTGTTGGACTTTGATAATCCTTCTCTCCGACCTAATCAATTAAACGGAAAAACCGTTGCCGTTAATCCCGATTTACCAGAGGCTTTAGATAAACTTTCTTCTTGTCCGACTCGCTCTTCCGTACTGGCTTTATCCGTCACTTGCGGACTACTATTTCTACTTTATATATGCACTATATTTTGTATCGGTATGAAAAGATTTTATCGAAATAATAACGGTAAATATTAAAAAAAAAAAAGAATAATATAAAATTTACTATTTTTTTTCCTGATGTTTACTTATAATTAATGTAGTTAAATTTGGTTGACGATATTAATTACAAGTAAATATTTTCATATTTCATTTTTCATTATTCAAAAATTAAATTATTTAAAAATTCAGTATTATTTTTTTAAAAAATTTAATTAATGTCGCTTAATTTCACATCCTAACTAAAGAAAAAAAGCGATGTTAGTTAAATGTAAACAAAAAATTGTTCTCTATTAAAACAATGTAAATTTTATTAAATTATTTTTTGACCAATGCGATTAATTTTTATCTTAAAAAACTTAAAAAAAGGTTATAAATAGAAATATTATATTGATTTTTACGCATAATTATTTGACTGAAAATGCCAAAAAAAAAAAAAAAATGATTTTGAGTTTTTGGATAATTTTCGCATTTTTCATTTAAAATTTATCATCTTTTTTCATCTTCCTTCCTTCATAATTAAAACTTAATAAATTTGTAAATAATTTTTTTTTATTGGACGGTACTTGTAGTAGGCGGGTGTTACGTGATTATCAGGTTTTCGAAATGGTCTCTTTAATTATTTATCGGTTTTTTTTTTTAAAAAAAAGCAGAACAAATGAAATCGGGTTAATAATAATCAATTATTGTAAAATGTAAACAAATAAAAAAAACAAAGAAAAAATTTAAATCTCCGCTCTATTTTAATCGAATCGTATATAATAAGAAAATGTAACAATATTTACGACATTCAAATCAACTATTTTCCCTCCAAAAAAAAGAAGTAAATAAATAAAATTGGAGAGTTTACGCCCATTGAATCACGCACAAATCGGATCGATCGATCTGTACAATTATTTATTGCTGAAAAAAGTTTTGCATCCGATAATAATTATTATTACGATTGCTAATAATATAATTATAAAAAAAAAATCGATGAGCCTTTTTTATTGATCTACATTAGACTTGCATGATGGCGTCTTGACTGGCTACGGTGTCTTCGTTCATCGGATCCGGAAGCGAGTCGTCGAAGTCATCCGGGATGTCTTCGAACCTGAAATAAGAATCTTCACTAATTCTAATCGTATGAGGTGTAAGATTTTTTTTGGAATTTGTTTTTTTCAATTAAACACCCTGTACGAGTTATGATGCGCACGAACCTGTCGTAAGGCTGATCTTCACTGCCGCCGAGTAACGACTCTTTGGTCTCCACCACGCCTTTGTACGTCACCAGTAAATACAGTATCGATAAGAATAATAACATGCTACCTGAAAATTAATTTGCACGTTAAATCATTATTTAAAAAAAAAAAAAATACAATATTGGGATTTTCCCATCAAATTAATATTTAGATACACGCAATTTGTAACTATTGTTGTACGCAGTGTCCGTAAAAAAGTGCACCCAACTGAATTAGTATTAAATCCTTTTAATAGTCTAAAAATTTTAATGACACATAAGTAAATTTACTTTAAAGACTTTTTTTTTGAACATTTAATTGTTCTAATTTGTTTTTTAAAATATTTTCTTCCGGTCACAATATAAGCAGTTTAACCCCATATTCTACCTAATTACTAGGGGTATTTAAAAAGTAAGTTTCCCTCAGCAAAAAAAACAAACAAAATAATGATTACAAAATTACAAACAATATTTATTTACTTTTGTACACTATTTTTCTATATTCACTGCAATTTTCACCACTTTCAAAACATTTTTGGTACCAAAACAACAGCTTTTTGACTCCCAGTTTGAAGAACTCTGTCGCCAATAATATTGATGAACTTTTTTTCAGTACCGAAATTTCAGTTTTTTCACTTTTCTTAATCCATTTTTCTACCAATTCTTTTTTAACAAATTTGTGAATTTACTTTTCAATTTTTTTTTAAAATTATTTTCCAGTTTTATGATTTTTAATTTTTTTTTTTTAAATGTTTTTAAAGCATTTTCTTTGTTTGTTTTTTTTTTAAAAAGGCTTTCAATCTATTTGAAATTAATTTATCAGATAATTTACATCAGTTTTTTAATTTTTTTTCCAATTTATTTATTAAAATTGGAAAAACAAAAGGATTGATGAAATTTGGCGGCAGAAAGGTACAGTATGAGATGGGATTCAAAATGCCGTTGTTTTGGTAACAAAAATGCCCAAAAAAAGATAAAAATTACAGTGTATGTAGAAAAATAGTGTGTACAAATAAATAAATATTGTTTATAATTTTGTAATTACTATTTTGCTTTTTTTTTGTGGCAGGAAACTTACTTTTTTAAATTTACGTCTGAGTTATTGAAGACATACAGGCATGAGGCGAATTCGATCAAGCTGGAATCAATGCATAGTAGGAGCATAGCTATGGGTATGCATGATGCGCTTTACAACTTGTGTTGTGACCGGAAAAAGGTATTTTGAATACGAAATTAATTGTTAAAAAAAGTCTTTGAAGTAATGTTTCTCCATGTGTCATTAAAATATTTTGATTATTATAAGGATTTAATACCACTTAAATTAAGCTCCACTTCCCGCCTTTACTTCTATTATATTTATTGCGCTGATGCACGTTTGAAGTGCCAACCATATTTTTCTTCAAATAAGGTAAAGAGAAAAAAAAAATAAATTCTTTTTTGGCTATTTTTCTGCTAAACTGCGCAATTTGCGGATTGGCTGTTGACGCAAATGGCGCGACGTCTGTTTCGTCTTTTCACGTCGAGAAACCCATTTACACTCTGAAGTTATGAGCTCATCCGTAGGAGGTCAACATTGTCTCCGATTAAGTATCCATGAATATTTGATAGATAAATTTCGCTAAAATGCCTGAACGATAATTCGCGCCATTTTTTTTTTTTTTTAGTACCTGAAATGAGCGCCAGCCACATTGAGCGAGGCTCCATAAACATGAAAATAGCCAGACAGATATAAAGAAGTGACTTTTTCCATTTGTCAAATTGCAGGACATAGTCCCAATAGCGAAGGCAGGAATTGCTATCGTCACTATAAACGGAAAGAAAAAAAAATCGATGAGTTTATACAGATAAAAGTAAGGAACGCCAGCCTCGCGAAATAGCAACAACAAAACCGGGTTTTTTAAAACTAAAGACTGAAGATTTTGCGAGGTCGAGGAGAAAAGTATCAATGGGGGCCCCAAGTGAGTTCAACAAAAATTGATAGATTTAAACATTAACCAACCTTATGTACCAAAGTTTATGTTTTAAAACTTTATTTGCTCAAGTATTTAATTCCTAAGACTTCCCTTGCGGAAATGTTTACCTTTGAAAACTACATTTGCCGAGTGTTTACGTTTGACATTTTAATTTGCGCGAGTGTTAACGTGTCAAAACTTAATTTGTGCAAATTTATAAGTCTTAAAACTTCATTTGCGCAAATTTATAAGTCTTAAACTTCATTTGCGCGAGTGTATAAGTCTTAAAACTTCGTTTGCACGAGTGTTTGCTTTTCAAAATTTAATTTGCGCGAGTGTAAACGTCCTAAAACTTCATTTGCAGTCGTTAGTTTCGTTAAAACTTTATTTGCGCGAGTGTGTAAGTCTAAAACTTACTTTGCGCGAGTGTATAAATCTTAAAACTTCATTTGCACGAGTGTTTGCTTTTGAAAATTTGATTTGCGCGAGTATTAAAGTCTTAAAACTTTACTTATCCGAATGTAAATTTCCTTTGTGCAGAATTTACGCGAATGTTTACGGTATAAAATTTCTTTTTCGCTATTAATGTATCCTTGCTAAAACTTGCTTTGAGCCAATGAATAGGCCTACATCATTAAACTTCGTTTGCGTAAGTGATGAGGTCCTAAAACATAATTTGCACAATAATTGTAAACGTTCTTAAATTTCTTTTTACGCAAGGGCGTAATCCTACAACTTGATTTGTACAAGTATTTATTTCTTAAAATTCCAAAAAAATTAAAAAATTTGCATCTTTCTCTTGGCGCTAAATTAAAAATGTGCGGTACCCTGTTGGTCTGGGAACCACAAAATCAACATTTGGGCAGACTACTTAATTTAACTCATACAACAAATGATTTTAGAGTTCAATAAGTTTAATAACTCTTTATGAATAGTTCACAAAGTGTTCTTCGTTTATTAACTGCTCGTTAATATAGTTATCGACGATGTAAAAAGAATGAAATTCATGTCAATCTCGGAAATCGATTTTGTTGAGCATTTTTCGCAAGTCTTTCCGCTCCATAGAAAAAGGGTGGAGTTTCGAACAATAAAAAAAAATGCAGGCTAACCCTTCATTACCTTATACACAAACCCAAAAAAAGCGTCACAACCCACGTGGTCTCTAAAAAAAATATCAGAAAGCCGACCACCCTGTAATTGCACAAAATCAAAATCACTCAGAGCGTTACTATACGCGTAATTGACGCCGCAGAACGCGATACTTACAATATGTACACCCCGAAATAATGACGATGGAATACTATGTCGGATCCCACTCCAAGATTAGCTGCAATTAAAACAAACACGAGGTAATCAAAATAAAGAAAGAAAGATGTATTTTTTTTCTTCTTTCACTTTGGAACATAAAGACTTTTGATGGAACGAATCTGGGAACACTGCCAAAAGGCGTCAAAACGTCACTTTTTTTAAAGGTTATTGATTACATGAACATGAGTTTAAATTTAAACTTGACTTTTTGAGTACTTTAAGGTGTGGCACAAAAGTAGTGAGACTATTTCAATAAAGTACGAATCATAATGCACAAGGTTAAAATCAATGCTTAGTACTGTAGTACATCTTTAAAGTAGATACTTAGGGAAACCACTTACCAAAGAAGACCCCTCCCCTACTCTTAATAACATACCTGGAACCAAAGAAGTGGAACCATGTATAGGGTGTTCGTTGGATAACGTTAGTTTTGAAACATGAATAAATCAGTCGAATTTAATTAAAAATAAATTATTTATTTTAAAATTACGTTAATTACCACTTCGCATTTAATAATAAAAAAACAATTTTTAAAAAATGACCTCTACAACTGCGTCAGCACGTGTAAAGCTTCTGCGGACTTGCTGCCTGCACCTGCCGACTGAATCTCGGCATGTACCGGCATCTACCATAAGATTAATGGAAATTTCATTGAGCGTATTAGCACCTGCCGATTCAGCTTTAGAGGTCATATTCTAAAATTTGTTTTTTCATTATTAAATGGGAAGTGTTAACTAATGTAAATTTTAAAAAAAATAATTAATTTTCATTAAAGTTCAACAGATTTATTCTTGTTTTAAAACTAACGTCATCCAACGAACACCCTGTATATGTGATCGGCTACGATGTTCCCAACATTGTCTAAGATTAAACATTTTTTTTTCAAGTTTTAGAAGCAAAAGAGCTTTTGTTTGGGCCCAAATTTTTAATTTCCTCCAGGTCTTAATATTGGGGCTCTTTCCTGTAGCCTCACTTAAATTTCTGAAATAATAAGGACACTTTAATATTCCACTATTATCCAATTTCGAGCTTCTAATTTTAACTCATTTTAAGCCTCTTATCATTTAGAACGTCAAGTGGCATACGTTTCATTACTGTAATCTCTAAGCTTAAATTTAGCCTTTAATGTATTCGGTAGCTTAAACCACCATCAAAATTATGCACAAAATATATTTGCATAGTAATCAACGGTGACGTCATATTGGTTTAAAATTTAAAAAAACGTTCGAATTTACGTCATCAAAGCGTGCTGTGACGTTTCAGTATCAAAAAAAAAAAAAAATTCTAACGATATATACGTTCGAAAAAAGAATCCGTTCTTCGATTACGTCTGTTAATTAATGGCGTTTAATAATTATTAGAGATTCGTAAATAAATAATGTTGATTTTCTGCGCGATTTGTCGCAAATACTGCGTGAAGAATAAGCTATCGGTAATCAAGTGCGGACACGTATTTCATTCAAAGTGCCTGCGACGATGGCTGGAAGGGAACCGCAATTGTCCGCAGTGTCGAGAAGCGGTGAGAGACGATTTTCCTAAACGATTGTACGTGGATGCCGGGCCGAGAGACGCGACGGAAAAACCGAGCGGCAGTAGCGAAAATGACGTGAGCGCCATGAAAAACAAAGTTGAAGCTCTGAGTAAAGATCTAGAGGAGCAAAAGACCGAAACTTTCGCAGCCAAAAAATTGTTAGCGGAGTCGAAGATTGAAGTAGAACGTTTGAAACAATACGAGCAGTAAATGATAATGTATACCAAATTTTATAAGAAGTAATTAACGCGAGTTTCTGTTTGTTTTCAGGTACGAAAAGTTAATTAAAGAAGGGTCGGATGAACTGACTAGTTCGTGGGCGCCAGCGAACGGAGAAAAACATTGGCGAGATTTAGCATGCGTTTACAAAAGGTGTCATACGAGTTCTCGAATTTAATGACGATTTTTTTTTTTTAATTCGTTAAAATAAACAAAACAATGAACTTAATATTTTTATTCTAGGAGATTAAGTTTGGCCAACTTCACGATTCGAGATTTAAAATTTAGTAAAAGGTTCCTCACTCGAAAATCAACGCTCAAGCTTAACATGGAGAAGTGAGAAAACATTAATTTTAAACCGTTTTTCTGTATATCTATTAAAAAAATAAAATAATTAAAGATATTTTGCATTTGTATTTTTTTTAGCAAAAATTTTGTGAATGGCAGAACTTCGGCTGCGGTTTCAAGTTTCCCAAAGTCAGAACTACTACGTTCCACCACTGAAATTTGCTCGAAAATCATCACTCGGTGAGTGCAATAAATAACTAGTTGTATTTTTGAAAACAACGTGTATATATTTAATTTAAAACGTTTAATTGCAGATCTCAAGTACGAAATATTTTGGATGATACCGCGGAAGAACTACCAGCCTTTCCATGAAAAAATCCACAGAATTTCCGTCAAAAAAATAAATAATAATTCGCGAATTGAAAATAACTGTATGATTGTATAATAATTATTACGAATAGCCTGTCAAAATTGTTAGCAAAATAATATTAAGGGACTATTTAATTTATGCTAAAAAAAGTGTATTTACACGAATGGACATTAAATAAAATACGCTATAAAATTCAATTTTACGAGCGCTATTTATTAAGTAAGTTCTCCTCATCAAGAAAAATCAAAAAAATAATGATATAGTAACAAACAATATTTATTTACTTTTGTTCATTATTTTTCTCCATACACTGTAATTTTCACACCTTTCCAACCAGTTCCGGTACATAAACAACAGCATTTTTTTAAAATTTATTTATCAATTCCTTTATAGTAATGTTTTTTCGATGTTTAAATTTCGTTTTACTTTTTTTTAAATTTTTTTTACTAATTTTTTTTTTTTTTTGCTTTTTTTCCTAATATTTTTAATCAATTCATTTATTAAAATTGAAAAAAAAAAAAAATGATCAGCAAAAATTAGTGGCAGATTTTTACGTAGTGGTTGTCAAAAAGCTGTTGTTTATGTACCGGAAATGAGTGGAAAGTGGTGAAAATTCCAGTGTATAGAGAAAAATAGTGTACAATGGTAAATAAATATTGTTTGTAATTTTATCATTATCATTTTGCTTTTTCTTGATAAAGAAAACTTACTTAATAAATAGCCCTCGAATTATCACATTTTAGAGCTAAAAAATTAACGAGCTGTTAACATTTTGGCTTTTCATTAATAAAAATTATGCTCGCTCGATTATACATTAAACCAAAAACAAATGAAATAATGTCTGGTTAATTTAATAGTTTTAGCGGTTACGCATGCGTGATTATAAAGCCTGCAATTCACGCCGATAAACACACAATTTTCGGACGAATTTTCGGTGTTTGATAGATGCAACTGCGCGCGCGCAGAATGTGTCAAATACATCCGGAGATAAGTGAATTGCTCCGAGTAATATCTAATTGTTAATAAATCAATGTTGGTTGTTGTTGTTTTTTTATGTTTGGTGGTTGGACATGAAAATCCGCGACGGAATGTGTTGTAGGACACGGCGGCGATTTTGTCGGCGACGCTTTCAACAAGCTGTTTATCAGTGTCCGCTACAAGCCGCGTGATTTGTGAGAAACAAGCGCCTGGTTTTAGCGAGAAATAAATTGGAGCTTATAACCGGCTAAAATATCGAAGGAAATTCCACAAACATCACTTTTTTTTATAACGCAAAATGTTACTCGCGCGTGGCACCTGGTGGCGGAGAGATAAAGCTAGCCATCAATCATCAAATCCAAGCAAAAGCCTGGCCGAGAAAATAAATAATAAAACAAATTCTTCGCACGTGTAAAATTCGAAGTACATGTATTAAATTTTCATTTTCTTAAGTGCGAAATACGGGAGAGAATGTCAGTTTAAGTGTTTCAGTTTTAATTCGCTGAAACTGGTCTTCAGTGTTATGTATGTACGAGTACACCGTGTCCGTAAAAAAAGTGCACCCCAATGAATTAATATTAAATCTTTTTAATAAATTAAATTTTTCAATGACAAATGGAAACATTTTACTTCAATGGCTTTTATAATATTTAATTGTTCTATTCTGTGTTTAAAATTTCCTCTTCCGATCCCAACACAAGCATTATACGGTACCCACTCACTTTTTCCCCAACATTAATACCACAGCTTCATCAAAATTGTCCTTGCATTGTCACTTCCATGTTTTATTTTTTTTTTCTTCTTGGAAACTTTTTCTTGCATCTCACCCCATATATTGAAGTCTCTCATTTAAGTCTGGGACATTGAAAAAGTGCGCCAACGTATGAGACGAATTCGATCTATCTGTAATGTGTTCTTTTCGTTACGAACACAGGGTATGAAACAAAAAACCTCAATTTACTGGTTAATTAAAAATTCATTAAGTGCTAAAAAAGACAAAAACTAATGTAAAAAAAATTTGTGTTTGAAAGAGATTAGTAAATTTAAAAAAATGTAGGCCTACTGTAGTACCTATAAGTAAATAAAGTGAAGAAATGATTTGAGTAGGATTTTAATAGACTTTTAATTAATAAATATTTGACTGAATTTATTTAGAATCTCAAATTTATAAAAAAAAAAAAAAAAAACATGTAGGCTACATTACCTAAAAGTTTAATTGCTATTTGAAGGAATTTAGTGATCACTTTAGAAAATTTAGTAAATACCTTATAGGTTTGATGGTAATTGGTTCCCTTTTTTTAAACCAATTTAAGATAATATTTCTGAGAAAGGGGGTAGCCTTAGAATCGAGAATCGTACAATAGAATGAATACAGTGGAGCTCCAATATTCGTCTTTAATCTGTTCCAGAAGAGGGACGAATATGGAATCCGACGAATATCAGATCAATTTCCCTTATACGAATAGGCCTACATTGAAAACAGTTTAATCCGTTCCCAGCTCTTAAGAAAACAAATATGATTCAAAAACTGGGTTTTTTCTTATTGTTTTTATCATCCTTAGATTTTTTACAAGCCATGGTCACTCTAAGCATTTATTAAAAAATGGACTTTAAAAACTTGTTAACACGTGCAGGAAAGAAAAGCAAGCGTTAAAACCAAAATTAAATACAGCCCATTCACCACTTGAGAGTTGAGATGAGTAAATTATCGTCAGAGGTACTATGATTTTCAAAATAAAAAAAAAAAGAGGACGGTTATCGAATCTTAGGACGAATATTGGATCTAAATTTTAAAGAAAAAAACAGAACAAATATCGAATCGGACGAATATTGGGGCTCCAAAAGTGTACAGTTTTTAATTTTTCGATTTAAGAGAAGGCATTAAAATCTAATTTATAGGTTATTTTAAACGAGATTAACAAGTACCGAAATAAATGAAAAAGTGCAATGTGCGTTTTATTGATTCAAGTAAATACTTGAAAAATTTTTAGCGAGCGTTAAATCAATTTTAGCACGCATTTGTAACCTTTTTAGAAACTTTTTGGTAAAAGGTCTTAGTGAGCGTTTAAACGAGATTAATAAGTTCAATATTTGAAAAAACTAAAATGAAAATACCGTGCACGAAAAACTTTACTAAGTATTTCAAAGAATATAAATCCCTTAAAAAACTTAAGTGATGGCTTTAATGTTTAATTTTTATACAATTCAGCGACTAAAAGTTGAAATAAAAATGTTATCATAAGGATGCGAATATCATTTAAGCGGCAAAATCGTAAATCCTTAACCCCAATCTCTATAATATTCAGTGAAGTTGGAAATAATTTACAACGAGGTATATAAATTTTCTTAAGTTGAAGTTCCTTATTAAAAAAAAAATATTATGTATTTCAGTGTTGTAAATTTCTTCGCTTCTCTTGTTAACGCTTTTTCTCCTTCTGGCAAAATGTGCCAAGGTTTGCTTCTATTTTCGTACGACTCAAAACTCACCGTTGGGATCGTTTCCAACACGTGCAATCTACCCGCTCTCCACCCCCACCTAGCACGCGCACCGTCAGCTTTTATTATTCCCGTTGAAACTTCCATTTCATTATAATAATGTCGTCTTCAAAATATTTAATTGCGCGCGTCGCATGTATTCAATTAGAAAAGAAAATGCCGAACGGTATATAATTAAACGCCGTTTACACCGTCGTTTACTCGACCGAGTTAGGTCGAAGATCAAACGCGAGGGAAAGTTTTTAACTTTTTCCGGGAGCGCAAAATGTTTTCTTACGTGTTAAGCTAGCTGAATAAGCGCGTGTATGAGAAGTTGGCTGAGCGATAAGTATAGAAGATGATAAAAATGACGTTAGGAAAAAAAAGCGTTTGGTTTTAACGGTTCCCCGAAGACATTTTCGCCGTTTAAGCGCGTAAACTGTTTTCCAGCAAATAAACAAGTTAATTAGCAACTCAAATTCTCATTTTCAGACCTTATTTATTTTTTCGTTATATACCGTATCCATTTATTTTTATTCACTTATTTTACGTTTTCTAGGGAAAATTTCAACTGTATAACACAAAAATAGATAAAAGGAAAAAAAAAAAAGCTTATAACGATTGTGTTTTCCGCTCTTAAATTCTGCGAAATTGTCTTTGAAACTCGTAAAAAGCAGCTAGTAAAAACTTTGAAAAACCGACACTAAAGATGCAAATCATAAAAAAAAATCAACGACAACAAAAATGAAAGTCAAAGGCGTAATATATCCCTCAGCTCCATATAAACATTATCTACCCCGAAATATTATTGTTTTAATAAACACGATTATTATTCTGTAGTTTAACGATTTGACTCGTTAGGTCAATTCCATTTTCTCACTTTATTTCGAGCTGAATAAGCGCGGAGTACTACTCAAAGTAAAAAAAGGGTACTCAAATGAATTTGTATTAAAATCCTGTGAATAATCTAAATACAGGGCTTTCGTTGGATGACGCTAGTTTTGAAACATGATTAAACCAGTCAAATTTTAATGAAAATGAATTATGTTTTAAAATTTACATTAATGAACACCTTTCTTTTATTAAAAAAAAACAATATTTAGAATATGACCCCTACAACTGAGTCGGCAGGTGCAGGCTGGAAGTCCGCATAAGCTTTAGCCTTCAAATTGTGAGCACGTTTCCGCATTAACCCATGTCGATTCAGTTGTAGATGGCATATTCCAAAAATTATTTCTTATTATTAAATGGGAGATGTGTATATTAATGTAAATATAAAAAAAAAAAAATTCATTTTCATTAAAATTCGACTGATTTATTTATGTTTCAAAACTAAAGTCATGCAACGAACACCCTATATTTTAATGACACGTAAAAAAGCTTTACTTAAAGGTTATTTTCAACGTTTAATTTCAATGAAAATGGAACTAATCATAAAATGCAACGCTTAACAAGCTGCAGGTACCTTTTGTTGCGTGTGTTAAAGAGCTGGAAAAAAATATTTTCAACACGGATTAGAACAATTAAATGTTAATAAAAAGTCTTTAAAGTAAATGGCATTAAAACATGTAAATTATTAAAAAAAATTTAATACTAATTAAGTTGGGAGATAATTTCAAGCTAGTATTTTCTAGTTTTGCGAAGCCGTGAAGAAAGATATAAACGTGATAACAGATCCTTTTAGAAACAAAAAAATAAGACAGTAGGAAGCAAAAAAATGCTGATAATTTAATTTGTGGTTGAAAATAAAGCGTTTATGTGAAGGAAAAACATATTTTAATCAGCTCTTATTTTTATATCGATCTTTTTTAGATGAAAACAAGCCGTAATTGCTTAATACGTCGGAATGTCGCTCGTTACGCGTTTACAAAAGCGGCTCAAATTACGTGAAGAAGAACAATAAAAGTAGAAAATATTATAAGGAATGACAAAAATGAGAAGACTTTCGGACAAATATCTCAAGAATTTGCCATCCTAAAAATCAAAATTACTCGCTCAAAGGACAAGACAAAATATTCTAGTAAATCATAAGAAAAAAATTCCATGTACAGTACCGAGCTTAATATTAAAAATAACGGTACCGGGTATTAAAAATATAATTACGGTAATAATTAAGAAAAACCGCCATGAATTTCAATTAAAATCATAAAATAAATGGTAGAAAACGAATTCCGCTTCAAAACATTAAAACGAAGTTAGAATGAGCATCGTGACAACGGACCTAGACGTCTGTCCTTTTTATAATGACCCTCCAAAGGTCAACAAAAAGCAATTGAATAATACCCGAGTATTAAATTAGCGAAACGCGATATTGGATATATCGAAGTTTTAATACGAAATAAATTGATGGTGTGTGAGGGATGGAGAGCGAGTGAAAAGCCCTTCAAAGTGTTCGATGCTAAGTGCTTCCATATTGTATGGGTACGAATGCCGATCACGTAATGTTTTTATGGCTCCTATCTCAGGCTAATATTTGCCGGTAATGGATGATTGCCACGAACAAAGTCGATGACATCCTCAACAAAAATAATAGAACAGAGAAAAGGAAAAAAAAAATTTTTTTCTTTATCCATCTTTTTTTTTTTTGATTTGATTTGAGAGAAAAGTTGAAGATGTCAGCTGCATCGTAATCACTATCTTCAGCTATTCATACGACGACACTTTTCATCTTTTCGCATTCGAAAGTAATAGAAAAAAATAAAAAAAAATTTATCAGCGAAAAAAAGGGATAAATGAATTTTTGAAAGGAGATAAAAGATGATATTTATTTCGATCCGTTTCCAATACTAATAATTATTATTATCGTCGATTTACAACAGCTGTCAAAATATTACTAATTAATGAATTTGGTTTGTACGTGGAAAAATTTAATTAAAAAATATTAATGCTACGAATTCAGTTTTAAAAATTTCGTTTTGCGCTGATCTCAGTCGTTTAAGTTTTGAAATTTTTTTAAAATCTAGTTAATTAAAGGCAAAATTAACCTTATTTAGTATACATAATAATGTTACCAAATCTTTAAAAAAAGATTATTTTGTTTCATTTAAAGCACTAATCTTAGTTAAATTTCAGAGTGTTCGTTGGATGACGTTAGCTTTGAAACATAAATAAATCAGTTGAATTTTACTGAAAATAAATATTTTTTTTATATTTACATTAATTAACACCTCCCATTTAATAATAAAAAACAATTTTTGGAATATGACCTCTACAACTAAGTCAGCACGTGTAGACCGTGCTCACTTTGACGGTTAAAGATTTGAGGACTTCCAGCCTGTACCTGCCGACTGATTCTCGGCATGTGACGGCACCTACAATAAGATTAATGGAAATTTCTATGATCGCATTAACGTATGCCGAATCAGTTGTAAAGGGAATATTTTAAAATTTGTTTTTTGTTATTAAGTGGGAGGTGTTAATTAATGTAAATTCAAATAAAATAAATCATTTTCATTAAAATTCGACGGATTTATTCATTTTTCAAACCAATCATTCAACGAACACCCTATATATTATTCATCCATGTTATTTCTGATAAATAAAATGATATAAAAATAAAAAAAAGTTGAAAGAAAACAGACCAAATTTTGGAAAATTTGTGAGTTTGCGCATGCGAATACGATTTATTTTTTCGTAAAAAAAATGTTTAGAGTTTCTTAAAACTATTTTCTTTGCCACTGAATTTTTAAATGGACCGTAAATCAACTTCTTTTCTTCCGTTCTAAAGTTTTGCTGTTTTTGTATTAAACTGTTTAATGCAAATGTCCAAGTTTCACAAAAATTTTTTTTAACGAAAAATAAGAAATTCGTTCGCAAAAAAGTTGGTCATTGCACGCGCAAAAACATCCGCAAAATGATGTGCTAAACTTTAAAACTTTCTCTAAAAAATAGTGTGGGTGCTCATGCAGTAAAATCTCTCAGCGAGACCACTCCCGTTTGGAAACGCATCAAATACAGTCCCTCTAATTTTCCCACGTTAACGCTCCTCTCAAAACCGACCACCTCGTAGTCAATCAAGATCTCTGTTTAAAGACCACCGAATGATCAACTCAAAAACAATGACTTCGTTGAGTCAAAATTTAATCGCCACTGAATAGACGGAGTTCTAACCATAATTTTTCTATCAATAAAATTCTAATTAAAAAATTGTAATCATTAATTTTTATTTGAAAACAATCACGGAAATTATTGAAAAGAAATTTCTATCAATAAAATTATTGTAAGTTAAAAATTGTAATCTTCAA
>JAQGAY010001166.1:0-16147 GCA_034698085.1 Polydesmus angustus | reverse complement strand
GCACGTTTCAGCATTTCCTAAGTTTGGAAACCCAATACAAGTGGCATAGAATTTGATGGGATCTTCCTTCAAACCCCACATCACATCTCATAACATTACAGCAGCCATATCCATATACTGTACAGTCGAGTGTAGTGTGTTTGCGCCCACAACAAAGTATACGGTTGTGTGTGTGAATGTGTGTGTGTCCCCCTGCTCTGAATGTGATGCATTCTCGGAAGCAGCTGATGTGGCTTTCAGTAGAACTTGTATGAGCTAGCTCATTTTATCGAAAAATATATAGGTGGTAGATTTCTTGGTTAATCCATTTACATTTGCATCCTGAAGTTTTTCGATCAAGTCCTTTCAACACGAATAGTGGAGTCGCGAGCGCGCGGTGTATGTAGCTCAATAATTCTCGTGTAAGTGACGCATAGTTATATCATTCGGCGACAATTTGTGGTCCTCGAAAATCGCAGTATAATGTCTCTGGAGAAGCAGTCTCCGCTTTTCATTCAGTGATTTGTGTCAACTTTTCCGTGGAAAGTCATTCATTTTACATATATGCTCCTCGAAAACACTGTACTGTATATATAAATGTTTCGTCCCACATCATTTTGCACCCGCCCATTAACAAACATTTTCTTTTTCGCAGAAAAAAGTCCACTCTCCAACTAAAAAATATTTTTTTTACATCTATTTATATGAATTATTTTTCTATGTTTATTTGATGCATTTTTGCGAGAGTTTTAAGAGTGCTGGTCGTCAACTGATTTAACTGCTGTCAAAGGCAGTGACAATTAAAAAAGGGACGATTCTAATGTTTGCTGCATTTACACTCGGATAAGAAGAGAGAAAAAAAAAGCCATTTACGGCTGATTTTGTTTAAAGATTTATTTGTTTTGTAAATTAAGTGGCTGAAAGAGACGAGTTTTAGACACTTTAGAAAGCGTTGACCACGCCGAATAATATAGTATTATTATTTCTTTATTTTTTTTATTACAAAGTCGCCGACGCATTTTGAGGATTTCCATTTCAAAGAAACGATGATGCTTCTATTGTAATGCAAATCAAGTGTCATCTGTAAATCTTAGCCCATTTAAGTACAGCACTTAAAAAAAGTGTTAGGAAAGTTATTTATGCAAAACTAAAGCAATTTTAGAATGCGATTTTAGATTATTACATTGGGGAAAATGAAAATAATTTATCTATGCACTTTTTATTAGTTTTAATATTAAAGTCAACGGTTTAAAATTTTAAAGCATTTACAGCATTATTATAGTGTTCAGTTATTTGAATGCCACTTTTGGGTGTCACTTAAATATACAGTAATTTAAATACAGTACTGTATATGTATCGATACATCGCCATATTATTCTGTAGATTCAAAGTAAAAATAACTTTTTTTTTCTTGCAGTAAATTTTTATCGTGTATACACAATGGCGAGTACTATGGATTTTTAATTGCGTTACCGGTATAATAAAAGCATAAGCTTTTTAATATTCAAACACCGCGTGATTTACGTGGCTAAAAACATGCAACACGAAAAAAAAAATATGGACCGGTTTATAGATTTTCTAAAAGCTCTTTTTTTTATTTAGAAAACTATTGCATGCTGCACATCCATTTTTCAACACAAATTGCTTTTCGCAATTTATCGAATTATATTTAATGCGTTAACAAAGTTTTAGGTTTCATACAGTAAAAAAACAATCATTATAGATGCAGGCCTAAAAGCGGATAAAAATAGTTGCACGTAAGGCAAAGTTATAGACATTTCTTATAAATTTTACATCGGTCAATTGTTTATTTATTAAATTCCTTAAAATAATTAATGGTATTTAACAAATAAATTCTTATAAACGATTCTGTCGATGTAGATAAAAATCAAAAATATATTTATTTATGGTCTCATAAAATGTTTAATCTTGCGATGAAAATTAGAGAAGTAGGCTTTGCAAGGTCTTTATTTTAAGCTTTATTTGTAAAAGTGCAAAAGTTCCATCAGCTAGCCGGCATGCAGCTTGCACTTGTAATGCCATTAAAAGAGCATTGACGAAGAAGTTAGAGTAGCAAAAATGTACTTGTGATTATAGTACGCGTTGGCTTTTGTTTCTTAGAAAACTGTTTGTTCTTTTGGCAACTGGCAATCCACCTACTTTTCCCTCTGCTCGGTCCCTCACACTCTTAAAGCTGGTTTCTTGGAAAAAGATTAATACATCTAAAGGGCCTCTGACTGTGTCGTTTATGTTTTCAGTGTGTTCACCGTATATACTTGGCACTAATGTCTGAGCTCGTGTCTTACACAGCCTCTAGACATAACATTATTAAGTACATGTACAAAAGTCTCATTTAATACCATTTTTTCAAATATTTCGCGCACACATTTAGCTTCCTAACACGCATCTAATACAATATTTGTTTATTTACTAAATTAGCTTTTTGCATGGTAACTTAAACTTTCATTTGCTTTTTCTCGGAATAATAATATCCTTTGTGCGCACTTTTAGTCGAGTAATTTGCTTTGTTAATAAACAAAAGCAACGTCGGATACAAATTGAATTCAAAGTATTTTTAAGAAAAGAAATTTATAATTAAATTTCGTCAAGTTGAAAATTTTCGTCTTAAGACAAATTTTATTTCAGCGTAGGTCTACATTACTCTACTTTTTAAAATTACCTAGTACTGTACTGTATTTACGAAATTACGTAAGTTCTTGTACAAATTATGGTGTCTGCCATAAATGCTGTGTCGATTCGTTGGTAATTGCAATAATAATTGCCGAAGTTCATTATTTCAATTAAATTATTACAATATTAGAATTATTCTATAGTCAGTTTTAATCAATAAAATGTTGTATTTACGGTATTACAAAAGATGCCTAGAAAAGTTGCTCAACATAAGAGATCCTCCTCGAGTCTTCTTACTGTTGGTAACAGCAATTAAGTAACAATTATGGAACCTTATTCTGGCCCTTATTTTGGCCGGTTACAGCTTTTCAATGTTGACCACAATCCCTTTCAAGTGGATTTTCAATTAAAACAGCAAAAAGGAGTTTCGGTTATTAAGATCAGAAGAGTAGTAGGCCTAACGTGGGCCTCTTTCAAAATCTCCTTTGTCACAAAAACTTTAAATTTTGCATTTAGGCTACTGTATTTCACCATAGACAACATTGCGAAAATTGTGGCCGACCAAATGTACATACTGTACAAAGTTCCAGAACTGTCTACCGGGTGATCCGGGCATCCACAGTCCACTTTGAAGGTGCAGACATTGCTTTGAACCATAGTAGACTAATACTTTAAATACAAAGTTATGTTAAAACAGTTCCATTCCATGTATGCCAGCCCCGTGTAGGCTACC
Source organism: Polydesmus angustus (assembly GCA_034698085.1). NCBI lineage: Eukaryota > Metazoa > Arthropoda > Diplopoda > Polydesmida > Polydesmidae > Polydesmus > Polydesmus angustus. The sequence goes on along the minus strand of JAQGAY010001166.1, from coordinate 12,804 downwards.
TCATAAAAAAAAATTTTTATTATCTAAAATAGATCGTAATTCGCGTTTATTTTATTTACAGTTTTTTTGTAATTTAACACTAAGCCTTCACTCTTCAGAGAAAAAAAATTGAGTACCAGACATGCACTCCATTTATTATAACAGTAATGATCTGAAATGCTACAAGTATGGAGTAGTAACAGTAAAAATAATTTTTTCATTTGTTTTTAAAATTTAAATCTACATTAATATTATTTTCAATTCGATTTTTAAAAAAAAAATCTAATGAACTTGTTATTTTAATCTATTTACATGTACAGTGCATGTACCTGCGGCGGTATCCTACATTATTTTATAGATATAAATTTAAATATGCGTGCACCAACTTTGCAAAACCTAAATTGGTTAATTATTAAATATTGAAATCATATATAATTCAGTTTTTATATTAAAATATATTTTTTTAATCATTAATAATTATAATAATAAAAACTACCGGGTAATACACAGCACTGACGAGATAAAATGAAGTTTGTATGAAGCAAATTTTCAAAATATTTATTAAGCAAATTCAAAACCCATCCTTTGATATTCTAACTCGGTTGTTACGGTGTTGCATACATTTCTTACGTAACGTAGGGAAGGGGGAAAGGGTTGCAGCGCTCCGTGAGCCGTTGGGAACCGAGAGGAGCTGAAATTGGATTGTTGGAGTTTTCTTTTCTCCGGGATGTCGTTTGTTGGCTGCCTGCCTTCATCCAGTTTCGTTTTGGCGTGTAAAAATGTCAGCCGTATCCTCAGCGTAAATGTAGAGGGAAGAAAGAGAGAAGAGTCGGTGATGCATGGCTGAAGTCTTCAAGTCGGGACTCGGAGAGGTTGCTGTAGGACCTGGTGTTGTTGCTACTCCTAGCTGCTGCCATTGCGGGCGGGAAGAGACGCGCGCGGTCGTCGTGCAAATGACTGCTGCTGCTGCATCGTGATAATGGTTGTGTTTTCAAATTTATAAGAGAGAAAAAAATCTCATTATACAAACTTAAATGTCTATTTTTGTGTTCAATCTCATCTCCGCGCATTATTCATGAATTGAAAGGTAGTAAAAAAAAAAAAAGTTATCCGTATAATACGTAACGTGTACATAAGAGATGCGCGTATACATTTTTTTATGAAGAATTCACGGAGTTTCGGGGATCAGAAAGTCGTCCCGAATTCGTTAGCGGAGTTGTCGGCTTTCTAGAGATGCTTTTTTGCCTATGTTTGGTTGGTAAGTATCATTTTCCGTCTTCCATAACCATAATTATTATGCAGCGTGTGCATATTATTACAAATGAAATTAATACAAAAACTTTTATTTTTTTTTCTTCTTCTGTAGCCCTACTCCTGTATGATACGGTGTTTGCTAGCGGTAAGTCATAACAATCATTTTATTTACATAAAAAAGTGTTGGATATATTATTCACCTCTCGGTACGTTCACATAAATTGAAAATAGTTTGACGAAACGCGAAAGAAAAATCACGTCGCTTGGTTTTGGATACTGGTAAAGTTGGCATGCAGTAGCAGGCGAGCGGTGGCGGCGGCGGCGACGGGTTGATCGGTTGGTTAGGCCTGGCATAGGCAAATGCACTCCGCGTCTGCCAACTGACTGGGGAGGTTAGCTGCAGCTTTGGGGTTGACCTATAGCTGCGGCGCATGCGCGCTCACACTAGGAAGCGAAACCCGAATGATATTTCAAGCATCTTCTTCTATCTTCTTCCACTTCTTACTTTATACCCCAGTCGTATTTGCATACAATAATGCATGGCTAATGCAAAAATTATTCACACGATTACTCTCGTATAATATTATGCTTTGCACGGGGCTTTTTTATTATTTACGTGTTTCTAATTAATATGCTGACGTCAATTGAAAAATCAAAATATCCCCTTTCAAACACGTAAGCTATTAATGTTAATCCTCGGATGCAATGCTAAACTTTTTTTCTTTTATTTCAAATATCGCGTTGTCAGGTAGAAAATCTATAGAAATGTGGGGGTTTTTTTTAGGCGATTGAAAAATCAATTTCGAAATTTGAGGAATTATAATTGTTATAATTTATTTAATTTTTTCTTCTTTTTTTTTTTTTTGGGTGAAAAAATATGTTTTCATGATGACGATGCTGAACGTGAAATGATGATGTTAGTGTATAGGAGTGCAGTATAAAATAAATGGTGTGGGGTGAAGCGAGAGAAAGGAAAAGAGTGTAGAAGACGTGCGATTATTCACGCCATCAAGCTCAGACGACAGACGAGGAGGTGGAAAGGAGTTGGGGGTGGGCTGGGGGAGGGACGGGGGGCGCATGCACTTTCATCGCAATGCGCAGGCGCGAGGCAAGGTGCGTATTTTGCGTTGTCACTACGAGATAATAATAATTGTAAATAATTATAAAACAAAAAAAAAATTTTTTTTGTTGCTTTCAGCATGTAGAAAAGGATAAAATTGTCATCGATTTTGTTTATGGTTAGTTTAGAAATATTTTAATTAATGTGTTTGCCAGTTTGGAGCTGCGTTGTTGAATTCAATATAATAATTTAGAACCTCAAATGTCATCAATTTCATTGTAGGGCCGAGCATGGACTCTTTTGAGTTGTCCCGAATTTGTAGCACTGTCCGTTGAAATGTAGAAAGATTTGAATCGTGCAAACAGTATTAAATTGGTAAAAGTGCACTTTCAACCTGCTACATCGTCCAAATTAATTATGTAAACTTTGATCTTGTACCACAGGGTAAAGATAGGCAAAAATTATTATTGTGTCTTATGTTAATTTTGATAGTGTGATTATTGGAGCAGTTGTCATGGGTTGTATGGAGAAATGACGTGACAGTAGCAGTGGGGGACTATTGACTGCCGAAGCAATGTGCGCGCGGGTTGTTGTTATTATTATGATACATACCGATTTCTCGTGATTTCGTATTTTTAAATTAGACCGCCAACAGCGTTTTTTTTTTTAATATGGTATTAGATATAAATAAGAAGATTAAGATCGAGGTTTCCGTGAAATTGATGTCGATTTGCGTTATCTACGCACGCAATTTTCGATAGTTTTTCTTGAATTTTTTATTTTTTAATCTGATTTTTAGAAGACTGTGATAATCCTCTGCCGTACTTTACTTGAAAAACTTTTGCACATCTACGCATATCAAACTTTTATTAGAATTTGCAATTTCTTTTTTTTTTTTTTTTGGATTTGTTTTTTCTGAATAATCGTCGAATTGAAAAAATACATGTGATGATGTTGGCCTACTATACAGTTTTCAAAAATTGAAAGGGAATTTCATAAACAATAAATGATTAAAATAAGATTTTCTTTATTATGGAATACGTTTCGAACAATACATTCTGCATTTTTCATGACAATTGCAGTTTCGTTATACTTATCAAATGTTTCCCACGGGAATTAAATTTTTTTTTTTTGATAAACTAAAATTGTCGTTAAAATGACAGTTATATTTCGAAGTTACAGTGCATTGCATGGAAATCGGCATGCAAGTTAAATTTCGTTTTACTTTAAGATCGTGTTCCTGAGGTTTGTTTTAGCAGTTATGCAATTTAATATGACTGAATAATATATTGTTACAATTTTGTCTTAGTTAGGTAATTTACGAAAGATGAAAATTCTGAAAAAAAATTATTTAAACTTCAATTTAAATGATACAATTGCATGATGTGGCGTAAAAGTAATGAGACTGTTTTCACAAGATTTTGTATTTATTACAATGGTTGAAATCAAGGTTGGCAATTTCAAAGTTAGATATATCCACAGTTACACCAAAGGAGAATCCCTTCTTTTCTCTTGGTAACATTTCTGGTACCCCGCAAGTGGAACCCTGTACATCGCACACCGAAAATTTTTTTGCCCCATGGTTTACTGAAAAATGCGAACTATGCTTTAACAAATATTAATAAAATTACTATTTTAATCAACTCCTTTTTCATTATTTGACCGATACGGATTAGTGTACTAATTCAATGGGTTCGCTTATTTTTCGGTTCTCCAAATAGCGACTTTTCAATAAATTATTGAGGTAACAAAACTGGAGAGTTAAAGTTTTTTGGGCCCTTTTTAAAAGACATTTTCTATTCAAAAATTTAAATGTGCCCAACCAAGTATTCAGGTTTTATTGCTAGGATTTTAGAACAACTACTAATGGGTAGGTTCCCTAAGCATCTAATTTACTGTAATGATGCTAGCATTGATTTGAACCTATTTGTAATACATGTAAATAAAAAGTTTTATGAAAAAAGTGTCACATCACTTTTATGCAATATCGTGTGTTACTAAAAAGAAAGATAAAAAGTACCGGTAGTACGATTTTTTAAAAAAAGTAGAAAACTGTAATTAAATTTTCCCATAACTATTTTTTTAGTCAAAATGCTATATAAAATCCAAAAAAAAGCACTATTTCGATATTTTTCTCCTCAGACATGTTAATTCGGTTGTCTGCGCATCAATTAGGCGCGTAAATCGTTAGCCTGATGGCATCTTCCATTAAAACTAAATGTAGCATCCCCCCTCCTCCCTTTATTTAAAAGTATAAATAAATGATCAGACGAGTTAAGAAACGGATTTTTGCAGGTGCGGCGACGTCATAGCAGTGGGGAATGACGTCATTTAATAACGCACTCGGCCTTTGTAAAATCCGCATTCATGTTTGACGGGCAGAAGAGAATAGGAAGAAGAAAAAATAGTAATTGGTTTAAGGATAAAAAGAGCGAAATTTTTTTTAAAAAAAAGAAGTTTTCTCCTTTCATACACCATACACGATATTTTATTACATTAAGTGTGCGCCATCTGGTGTCGACAGAGTTCTGTATCCGCCAAAACCTTATTAAATATTTGTGTCGACTGTCTGACTCGTAAAACGCGATAGAGTGCGAGGAGAAGAAAAGCGTAAAAGTCTGAAATTGGAACACGAAGACACACACACACACATTCATCTATCCATCCAGCTTTTTCATATTCATTTACATTAAGCAGATTGGAGTGGTGTGTGTTGGGGTGGTATGGCGAGGTGTGTGTGTATTTGGGGGGTGGGGTTTACGTCTGAAAAGCGTGTTGACGTCGAGGCGACAAGTACGTTCGGAGGCTGATGACAGCAGGCAACGTGAAAACGCCGATCGAACGCAGCGCTACCTACGTCACACTCAGCCGAATCGATCGAAATCGTGTTAAGACTGGTGTAAAATGTCGGATTGGGCGACGCGAAAATATTCGCCGTTTTACATCTTTTTTACACAGGTCTTCGCGGCTTTTGACGTCATCATCTACCTCATCCGTCTCAAACTCGTTGGCTACGAATGTCTACGTAGGATTATTACCACTGTCTGCGGCTTTTTTTTTTTTATCTTTATTATTTCTCGAAATTTTTATTTATTTTTATAATATTAATTCTTTGTTGGGTTTTTTTTCGGTTACCGGCATATTTTATGAGTTAGGGTAACTTGTTTCTTGTAACAACGTATTGTCAGAGTTTATACTGTACAACAACAGTGTTAGGCGTTAAAATAAACTTATAAAAAAATTCTAAATTTTTATTTTAATTACAAAAAATAAAAATGTTCATGAATTATTATAATTATGAAATGTATGATTGTTGTACATGATAAATCCCAATCTATACCGGTACCCAACTTTTTTTTCCTTTCAAATTCAATATTGTATTGATAAATTCAGGGACACTTTCTGAGCAGCTTTTTCTTTCCATTGATCAACTTTTTATAAGGTTGTCAACCGTTCTAAAATTGGGAATTGTTTACGATCCGATGTAAATAATTTGTTTCTGAACGTAAAAAGGCAAAGCCTTTTTTTTAAGAGAATTATCGCAAACATCAGAAGCAGTAAAAAATAACCCATATTAGAGAAAAAAAATTTCGTTTTGTAAATTCGGCGCAGAATATATATTTTATTCCACCTTTTAACTCCTTCCTACTAAAATTTTCTTGAAACTCGATAGCGTTTCGTATTTTTTTTTTTTTTTGCCATTTTTAACTTTATGCCCTTATTAGTGAAATTTTTGAAATAATTTTATGTCTAAAACACTACCCTCTTTCTTTCTTTCTTTTTTTTTATGAGGCCTCTGGCTAAATTTTCTGATTAATTAATTTTCATTACCGGTATTAGATATGATTTTATTTTTTTGCGCGTTTAGTTTTAGGATAATTACGGTACAGTAACTTATTTATTTTGAAATTGAATATTATTTTTTTTCTTAGACGGAGGTTTTTCAGAGTTTGCGCGAGTGTTGACTGTATTTTTGAATGCGAAAAACGGTGTTTCCGATGCTCCACATACGCGAACTCTGGTTACGCATGGTATTTTGAGGAATGCATGTATCGCGTTATGCGAAAGCTTACCGGAGATATAAAATGTCGCGCAATAGCGTTGGTTGACTGGCTAATACGTTGATTGGTTGGCAGAATGAAATATAATAAAAATTTTGAAGAAGAAGAAGGAAAATCGAGGTCATCGTTCAACGGCGACGACGTCGTAGACGATTTTCTCCGTCGATATCGTTGAGGAGAGTTTGCGTACCGAAAGTATTCAACGTTCCGGATCGTAAATGAGGTTGCGTCGATATCAAAAAAAAAAAAAATAAAAAAAAGTTTAATAGGGCGTTTATCCCTATTAAATTTAATCTATAAGTACGACGCCAGTGCCAACATTTGAAATAAATTTTCTTTTTATTGTTATTTGTTTGTCATTCGGGTGGAGGAATAAAAAAAGAAGCGTAGTTGGATTCGGTGGTAGACTCTGAAATGACGTAGCGATGAGGTGTGACGTCGGGGTAGTAATAGGGTGGGATGGGTGAATTTTGTCTTATGATTTTTGATAGACGACGACCCAACACGTAATGAAATTATATTTAAACATTTTCAAATTGAATGGAGATTTTATACTTATCCTATTTTGACATTCACAATGTCATTGGAAGCGCCTCCTTTTTTTTTTTTTTTTTAAACTTTTTATATGGCGGAGTTGGCAGCCAATTTGCATCGTTAAAAATTTTGTAAGAAATAGTTCCCGACTAAAATAAACTTATAAAAATACACGTACCGGTAAGATATAGTTAATTAACATTTTTTTTTTTCTTTTTTGAAAAATAAAGTAATTCAAATAAAATATTCTTTACTGTTGAAAATTTTTGTTTTTACTGTAATAGTATTTTTTTAAAAAAAAATTTGATATTTTTTATGTTATCAAGTTAATTAAATACGTAGATTAGAATTATTCTTATTTGAGATTCTGTAAATAGTTATTTTGCAGACATATTTTTTTCGGTTTTAGATTAGGAGAAACTTTCCTAGATTTTGTTTTTTTCTTTTTATTTTGTTGCATCTGGCGCGGATTTACCATAATAAAAAACAGTCAGTAAATTCTGCAATTGAAATTTTCCATTGTAATGCCAGACGGAAAGACTTCGGATCGGTTGTTTATGAACGTGCCTTACTGGTACTTAAATTTGCATATTCAAGTTTATTTTTATCGAACTTGATTTTATTGTATAAGAAAAATAATCTAACAATAAATTTTTTATCTCGGAGTTTTATCACGTTGTATTGCGAGTCCCACCCTAGAATTAAACAAACGATCTGCTTACTAGGTGGTCAAAACTGAAAATATGAGTTTTGTTTTTGAAAATAGGCTTACATTAGATTTTTTGAAAAGTTGAGGAGTTAATCTTATTTGTTTTCTTTAAAATACAGTACCGGGTATAAGAAAATAAGCGAAATTATAAAAAAAAATTTAAACTTACGCTTTTAAATGGACACATTGCGTAATTATGCTGTACTGTATTTATAAAATTCAAAGTAAACTTATATTTTGCGTTGCCTCACTGTCACACTAATATAATAAAAAACGCAACTTGAATAATGATTTAATGTAGATTAAGTACAATTAGGAAAGATACGTTACCGAACTACTATTTTTTTAAAAAAAAATAAATAAAGCATAAAATATCTACCGTATTAATTAACTAAATAATTTATTTAATTTGTTAAAAGAACGGTAGTTGGTTTATTACTGAATTGATGGTCACTACTCAAAAAGTTCATTTTCTGAAAATGAATGTCAAAAATCTTTAGCGACTGACCGGTAGGAGGCAAATTAAATTTCTTTCGCATTTATGATCGCTTATTAACAAAATCTAAACGGCTTAGTCAAATACTCTCGCGGCTTTGTAAATTTGTTTTTGATATTAAATTTTGGTGCTCGGGTATTTTTAGAAAATTTATTAAATAAGAAAAATAATGTTTTATAAAAGACCCAACGTCGGATCATGACTGCGTCGAATATACGAGTGGCAGTTGAGTACAGTAACTTCGAATAGACCCAATGTGAACGGTAGCTAAGCGAGGTTCGACCCCGACCGCTTTGAACATCACAGTAGGCTACAGTGTACATGGGCATAGGCTACACTTATATTTAAATACTGAACAGTAATGGTAAACTCTTTTGGATCTGACGTTTATAGAATTTTGTTTCGCGAAATTTACGATATGATATTTTAAGATTTTATCGGAGTACATGTATTTAGGATCTGATGTTGTTTAAAATAGGCGACCATTATTGTAAAACCATAGCCTCCTATATACCAGCCCGAGTTTTAGGTTTCAAACCCCAACCACAGAGAGGGCGCTGAGAAACGGTCAAACTTTCTTTAGCAACCAGCATTGCAACCAATGTTTGCTTAATATCGACTGCGTCATAATACCAGTTATTTACAAATTACAACTATTTATTTCTAGTTTTAATAGCTTTTGGACCTTAATACACCATGACCTTAAATGACCACTGTGTTGTATCCAGTCATAATACAACGTCATAGTCTGTTGTAAACAGTTGTTGCCATGGTGGTTGCTATGAGTAGGGCCGCTTCTCAGCGCCTCTCACCTAAAAAAAGTGTAAGCTTTTTGAAGTAAGACTGGGCCTATAGGAGGCTACGATAAAATTTTTAAAAAAATGTATTTATTATTTTCTGACATTTACGTTATCGTCCACATACATTAATTTTTGATTACCCGGCATACAATGTAATGCTAATCGAAAGTTTTTATTTTTATTTTTATAATTAAAAAAAAAAAGTTTCTGTTTTGACAGAAAAAGAAAAGTATTCTCGAAAGTTGAAACTCTTTTAGATTTAATTATTATTGTACTAAATCATTCGCGATTAAAAACTTTGGAACGTTACGACGTGTACGGCTTGATTTTAATGGTTTGGAAATGGTTGTAGAACGGAGGAGGTCTGGCATATTCTAATTAGAACAAATATTATTCATATAATTGATAGACACAAATTTAAATACAAAAGGAGGAATTATCATCGTCTTATCTTCCTTTCGCGTAAGATTTATTTCTATGCAAATGAGGTTGTGATAAGGCGATCGGTTGGCTGCTCGCTAGCTTGCTCACTGTTTTTTTTTTTTCTTTTTCTTTCTCTCTTTTTCTTTTTTGCCTTGTGTAAATTCGATTGCCTACGTCGAAGTTTACTCAACCTCAAGTCAGACAGAGATAAACATTGAAACCTAGGCACATTTGTTTTTTTTTTTCTTTCGTTCTTTCACTCGCTTGCTATTGGCTGGGGAATATGACGATTCTAATGATTGTGTTTCAAGAGTTGACAACACTAACTTTTCATATAAATTATGTTTGGGTGGGCTCATCTTATTACATTTAATGACACTTAATTCAAGCGTCGACTTAAATGCGGCCTTTTGTCTTTTTTTTTTACCCCTTTATTTTTTTATGTTAGAAAATATTATTCTCATCTAAAATATAAAATGCCAAAGGAGGCTCTGAGTCTCAGAGTTTCGGCCTAGGTGCCATCTTGTTGGCCTCTTAAGGACACATCTGCTCTGACAATAAATTTTGCACTGTATTAAGAGTTTAATCTAATAAATTTAAATGATTTCGTTGTCACCGGATATATTTAACTAGATTTAGTCATGCCTTAAACTTTATATGCGAAATAAGATTTTTTTTTTATAAAAAAAAAATACTTTGTAAAACGAGATCTTCTATAACTTTTTTAAATAAGGTTAAAAAATAGTGCAAGCCAAGATTCATAAATTCGCCATAATTAATTTTTCGTTTTCTTTTATTCATTATTTTTATTCCTTTTTGTTTTTGGTAACAGTATTATACAGTTTGTATGCTGGTATTATTATTCATATGTTTTTAGGAAGCGGAGATCAGTGTAACACGAGAATTAAATTTAACTAGATTACCAGTTGGCAACGAAATATAAGATGTCTCGAATTATCTTGCGCGACATTTTTTTTCTTCTTTCCTTTTTCTTTGCTCTTTGGGTTACCACTTTTGTTAGAGGTTTTTGGTAATAATAATATTTTGGCGTATCTTAGTTGCCTTATTTTATAAAACAGCCTAAGATTTTAAAATCAATCGAAAGACGTTAACGACGATCATCGTTTATTTAAATACGATTAGTTTATTATTAAATTATTATTTTTTTAATATTAGTTTCGGTTTGACACGCCAGATTTCGACGCAAAATAACTGGAACTGAAATGCAAGATATTTTTAATGGCAAAGAAAAAAATTAGAAAATACAGAACGGAATATCAAAAGTTCCAAGTTATGTTATGGTCTTATTTAATGTAAAAATTTCATAAATGTAAATGTCTACCGTAGCAGTTTGGAGCTGTGTCGGAACGGTGGCTCACTCACATAAACACCCTGTAATTATAATATAGATTTCGGATAAGACGAAATTTGTATTCCTAAATTTCTTCCGGAATAAATTATTCTAATATGCAGAGGTTAGACACACTGTACACATGACCTAATTTAAAACATCTCTTTTTTTTAAAAAAAAGTTATTGATTCGCTTAATATGCAAATTAATTTGCGATTAAATGTTGTATAAGATTACCTTGTAATAGCTTTCTGCGTATAGAGGTCAAGTTGTGTTTATTTTGGTTAAAAATAATAATTGAAAGCTCGCGATGCAAAAGTCGATATCTTTTAACATTTTTAATTGATCGATTATTACCAGAGGGGAACCAGGTGACATATACCGTTTTAAACTCGGTTGAAATGCCCGCCTTTTATAATCTTTTTTGCGAAGTGTTTAACCATCGGACCAATGACGCGAAAAATAATTAAAAGTCTTTTTAATATCACGTTATTAACTTTTTTTTTGGTAATTAAATTGATAGAATAAATGTATAAGATTAAATTGTTATTATTGTTTTTATATTTTGATATGAAAATATCCCTCCCACTTTTTAATTAAAATTATACCTCTTCGAAAATTGGTATCGTGTTTGTGCAAGAATTGTTTTTTTTTTTTTCTTCCTATTCTTATTGTAATATACGGTACACGAAACGTTTGATGGCTACTTTTCCACTTGGAAAAATTGAAATAAAAAATTTAAAAAATTTTGGCCAATGAGATTGAGTTAAATGCAATTTAAATTTTTGCAAAAACAAAATACAGAAAAGAAATAATGGTTTGCATTGAATTTTGAATCGTGCCAATGGAAATTGTTTTTTTTTAATATAAAAATCAATTTGCGCACATACTGTAGAACAGGCGAAATTGAAAGATTTATTGCATTAGTGACTAGACTAGCAATTTCTACAAACTCGAGACTTAATTCGACTTTTATTCGAATTATAGGAATATTTAAAATTATTCTAAACTTTTGCTTGATGTAATTCTTCCCAAGTGGAAACTAATTGATTAGTGAGCTAACTAATTGATTTCTAGTAAAGCTTAGCGAACTACGAGTATGTATGGCTCCTATGACCCAAGCTTAATTCAAAGTTTTCATTTTACTGAGTTTTAAAATCGCTACAAGAGTTTCGAATAAATGCAAAATACAAATTTTATAATAATAAACTACTGTATATTCAAAATGATAGGCCTATATATTTTTTTTTTATTAAAAAAATAAAAAACCTGAAAATCTTAGCAACCGTCACTATCCACTGTTTCGTTGTTACCCGATATCCCACAATTATAATATTTCTCCGCAGTTTCTTCAAAAGAAAAACGAACGAAGTTTTGTGGAGTCTTAGCCCTAAGTCCCTAACTGCCAGAATCGCCTGCGGGGGCCATTTCGTCGTGCGTAATGACGTTGGTACCAGGTGGCGTTGTTGAATTACGCCGAAGATTCGAGGGAGGGAAGACAATTTAGGAGGGGACTTAAGTCTTTCTGCCTATTGACAAAATTAGACTTTGCGAACTTATGTAAACATTTTGTTATTCTTGTTATTCGCCGCAGCCAAGAAATAAAAAAACAACAACACAACAACGCGGCTGTTGGTTTGGTTTAACGGAGAAAGGTAGAGAGAGAGAGTGAGTGGCATAAAAAACGCATGCGTGTGTGTGTGTTTGTATCGACTGCAACGCTTGTTTTGACTAGACAGTTGTTTGTTTGTGGACCGGGGAAGGCGGGACCGAGGGATTGGATGCAAGGGAGGAATGGCTCGTGTCCGCCACCCTACCTCACTCACTCACTCGCTATACACTTCTTACGTTTATTTATTTTATTAATGCGTGGGTGTGGGGATAATGGGATGTCTTGATATCCGTGTAATCTGTTTTTATGTATACGTTATACTGTAGTAAAAGCGTTAAGATTTTCGAAAAATTAATGTATAATAATTTAGCAAATTTTTTTTAGTTCCAATAACATTACTAGTCAATGTGTATGCGTATATTTAGTGTATTGTATGGATGGATATTGTAAAGATGATACATTTCTTTAAAAGTTTTTTTTTTTTTCTCCGTTTTTTTTTTTTTTTTTTTTTTTTTTTTTGTTAAA
>JAQGAY010001165.1:0-16148 GCA_034698085.1 Polydesmus angustus | reverse complement strand
TTTTAATTTGAGTGTACAGTTTGTTTTAATTTGAGTGTACAGTTTGTTTTAATTTGAGTGTACAGTTTGTTTTAATTCAAATGAACACTTTGTTTTAATTTGAATGAAAACTTGTTTTAATTTGCCAGGAAACTAGCTGTATGACAGTATGAGTAAACCACTTTCGATGCCATAACTCGTGTTAGAACTACAGTTTTAATTCGAGTAGACACTAACATTATCAATATTTATTATACTGTAGTGTTTGTGCTGTAGTTAGTTCCAGTTCGAGTAAATACTATTTTTTAAGGCTAATTCGTTAGAAAACTGTTTATTCGAGGGGAAACTATTTAATTCCAGTTCCGTAAAACTGTTTAATCGCGTCGAAAACTTTGTTTATTTCGAGTTAAAATTCAAGCGGAAAACCGTTTTAATTTTGGTTAGAAACTTAGATTAAATTCGCTAAAATTTAATCGAGTTAAAACTAATTTGCATTTCAATTACAATAAAAACTATTGTAAATTTTAGAAGATTTAATCCTAGTGAATGATAACGTTTCTTTAACTTATACAGTAGCATTTTCGAAAGCGAAAAAGAGGCGAAACGAGACTTGAGAATAATTGAACGGGAGGGTTCCATTTAACCTGAAAAAGATGCTAATTGAACAAAGATGCGAAACCAGATCTGTGTGTACATTATCTATTTGCGGAAAGCCGTTTTGATGGGCACTTGGAGGGACGATGGGGCTCTGTTCCGACGGTCGTTAATCATTCGCAGGGACCTCTAGTGTCTTCCATTCAATGGGGCTCAACTAGAGTAAACGACGCCTTCTGTTCTCAATTTCAACTCGGGAGAAAAGGAAGGGATTAGCACTTCGCACAGTGATTAAGGAAAAGTTAGGGCACCGAGGAAGGTGAACGAGGCAGTGAGTCAAAGGGCCTACCTACCCCGGTACCCTTTCTCCCGAAAAAGTCGAGCGACCTTCACTTTGAATTGCCGCTCGACATCAATAACACGTGTTTATTGGACACGCATTCCTTCCATTAAACTACTTCCGCTCACGGAATTTCCCTTCCTAATTGCTCGCTGTTTCCGGTTTAACTAGTTTGCGTAGCTCAGCAGACGAAATGAAAAAAAAAAAAAAATGACGTATATTGAAAACTTAAATGTATAGGGTGTTCGTTGGATGACGTTAGTTTTGAAACGTGAATAAATCAATCGAATTTTAATTAAAATGAATAATTTTTTTTATAAATTTACATTAACACCTCCCATTTAATAATAAAAAACAATTTTTGGAATATGACTTCTACAACTGAGTCGGCATGGGTAAACGCGCTCACTTTGACGGCTAAAGTTTTTGCGGACTTCCCGCTTGAACCTGCCGACTGAATCTCGGCATCTACCCAGTAATAACATTCAAGTTGAGATGGTCTAGTGGGAATCATATTTGCAGGTGAATGTTCGCGTAAAGCGAGGGAATGAAGTCCGTGTAGAGCGAGGAAATTTGCCGTTTCGATAAATAAATAAGTGTTAATATAGAATTGAATACATTTAAAAGGTTTTTCGGTTTTTCTCTTTGATATTATTTTTTTTTGTATTGGAAAAAAAGGTCTAATTTAGTTTGTTGCATGCAGACGACGTGTAAAAAGGTGATCGACCCCTCGATCCACCCTCTTATCCCTCTCTTTCATTTCCTTCTGTTTCTTCTTCCCTAAAAACTATAAAATCTAAATTGAGAGCTGGGATCGAAAGAAGGGTCCTTTCGCAGGGGATCTCGTTCGCACACACACAGACAGATCCAGCGAACCGATAGCTCGGATCCGAGAGCTTGGGACTGGCGAACCGCTATTTTAACAACTATTGTTTATATTTTTTTTACTAAACTTTTAGCCAAATTTTGATCTTCTATCTAGATTCTAAATCAAATTTTGATTTTATCTGGATCAAGTTTTGATTTTATCTGGATCAAGTTTTGATTTTATCTGAATCAAGTTTTGATTTTATCTAGATCAAATTTTGATTTTATGTGGATCAAGTTTTGACTTTTTCTGGATCAAGTTTTTACTTTTGTTTTTATTTGGATCAAAGTTTTGACTTTTGCTTTTTTCTGAATCGAGTTTGTACTTTCTCTGGATCACATTTCTACCAAGATAGTTTCTACCTATTCTAGATTAAGGTTTTTTACTTGTTCGGAATCAAGTTTTGACTTTGTCTAGATCAAATTTTGACTTTTTTTAGATCAAGTTTTTACTGTATTTTTTTTATCAAGCTTTGATTTTTTCTGGATCAAGTTTCTATTTTTGATTTTATCTGGATCAAGATTTAGCATTTTTTGGGCCAAGTTTTTACTTTTTCTGGATCATATTTCTAGATCAAGTTTTCACTTTTTTTAAACCGAGGTTTTACTTTTTCTGGATCGAATTTTGATTTTATGTGGACCAAGTTTTTACTTTATCTCGAACCCGTTTTCAGTTGATCTAGATTAAGATGTGATTTTAAGCATGTTTTTTTACTCATTAGTTTGAACGAGTTTGTACTCTATTCTTATGCAAGTTTTTGGTTACCGGTAATCTTAAAACAAGTTTCTTTTTTCTTGAATTCGAATTTCCTAGAAAAGTCTGAATTTTATATTGAACATGTTTTTACTCAATCTTCGAACGAGTTTCGGCTTAATCTTTGAACCGTTGTTTACTCAAAATTTTCAACAACAAATGTTTTTTCTTCTCGGAACTTATGTACCCGTACCGCTATTTACTTACAAATTTTTTAAAAAAGTCTTTTTCTCCCCACTCCCTTTCTTTGACAATACAGTAATAATAATTGTTTACTCATTCTGAGTCATTCACTACCGTAAAATCTTTTATCAAGCTTAAAACTTTTATCTTTAAAAACTTTTTCTTGAGTAAATCTTTACACTACACTCTACAGTATAAAGTTTCCTACTCATTCTCGAACAATTTTATTGCATTTTATGCTGTTACAGTACTTAAAAAAATTTTTTTTTTCTTTTTTAAATGATTTAATTTCTTTGACTAATTTTTGATCAATATTTTTTTTTTCAATTTTAACCCAGAAAGTTGCTTTTTTTTCCATCTCGTCTCTTGGAGAGAGAGAGTTTTAACTTTGCGAACCGGAAATTGGTGTTTTTCGCAGCCCACCTATCATTCCCCCAACAGCAGCATAATATTTTGTAAATGCAAGCGACGTCCCCGTTCACTCTCTATTTCTCTCCCCCTTCCTTTTTCATCACCACGGTGTTTCCATATTGATTCACGTGTGTGTCATTGCCGTTCGCACGTGCGCGGTGATATATGTTCCGTGGGGGAAAAAAAAGAATTGATATTCTTAGCACACCCCTGCTTCCCCCATCTGTTTCACCCATTTTCTCGCTCAGTACGAGACTCACGTAACGCGTGTTGTTTGGTCATCTCTGGAACAGCGAGGGAATGTGTGGTCAGGTGGGGAAGTACGTGGCGCTGGAGCTGGATGGAGACTGCTGGATGGTCGTTAGTTCTCATTATTTTGATGGAGATGAGGGAAGAGAAGATTAGCGAAGACTGCGATAATAGCGGAAGAAATGTTTGCTGGGGGAAATGAAATAGTAGGGGGATGGATTTAATGGGGAAAAAGCGAGGGAGTTGCGGTTAATCGAGTTCTGGAATCCGTCTTATTGGTTGATCGCATCTGCTCCGTATTTTTAGGTAAGTTCCTGTAGGAGGGAATTAAAAAAAATGATATTCAACGTGAAAATTGATTTACCATATTAAACTATTTATGTAAATATCGAATATATACGGTGATCCGAGGGGAAAAAAAGCGAACCCAACTGAATTAGTATTAAATCAGTACTAATTCAGTTGAGTTCGGTTCTTATTTTTCGTCAATTAAATTTTAATTTGAAAACTTCAGCTAAAAAAAAAATAATCCCTATACAAATAAAAATATGGTGACGGTTGTGTTGTTTTAAGAATTAATGCTTGGATTTTCTGGACGAATTTTCAATTCGAGATAGAATTGCAAAGCGTTTGAGCGAGATTTTCACGCTGAAAACTTTCACTCAAGAGAAAATCATGACATAAAGCCATAAAAATAATACCGTAGTTTAATAATTATTTATTTTGGAGTTACACAAAGGAGCGTTTTACGGAACAAAACATTACTTTTTAGAACCCAGAAACCCATTTTATGATGGGGGAAGGATTTGGGGAAAGAGGGATGAGATGTTAAGGGATTTTCCTCCAGCTCATTTTACGTTGTTTTCCTACTTAGAGGATGCAATTATAAAAACATACGAAACGGTTCTCAAACAAATTTCATTTTACAGTATTTATAAATTTTCATGCCTTTAACAATCTTTATCGTCTCCCGCACTAATAATCAATCTCTTTCTTAAGTATCTCGTCCCACAGGTTGAAAATTAGCTGCTTTGTTGAAGGAAACTTGATATCTCTCGGTATTTTCATGGCCAATTTTATTTTTTCTAATGGTGTGTTTACTGTGTGAGTAGGTTTTGGCTTTTATCTCGGAGGAGAAGAAGAAGAAGAAGAAAAGTGAGATGGATGAGATTGGAACAACGTCTTTACCACCCGATAAACAAAATGATAGATAGGTTAATGGCTCACCCCCACTCCTTACATTTCTTAGCTTCCTTCGATAATCCTCCGTCTCTGTAATACAAACGATACCGCTATTTACAATCGCTGTGTAAATACTGGAGCTTTGTTTTCCAGTCTGCTTTGCACGTGCAAACATTGCACCGCGGGAGTTCCGGTTTATCGGGATTCCGGATTTCAGCGTGTAAACACAGGGCTGAGTGGTAGGAGATATAAAAGTTAAAGAGAAAAAAAATGCCGCTTTCGAACCTGCGGTGTGTTTACTCGAACGGAGGAGAAAACATGGCCAGGAAAATAAAACAGGAACAAATATATACACGGTGTTCCACTCAAATTAATTAGTATTTAATTTAATTAACATAATATATTATAGCACTCAGTGACTGATTATAAAGTTTTAATATTAATTTTGTATTTTTTTTTTAGGGATTGAAGAGTCTGTGTCTGTGGTTCTGGCGGAACCCAATCACGCGGACGAACTTCGCGATGGAATGAAACTGGTTCTGCGGTGTAAAGCCGAGGGAAACCCGGACTTGCAGTACGAATGGTATCGTAACTACGTGCGCCTCTTCCGCAACGATCGCATCAATCTACACGGTGGCAGGAAGTTGCAGATCTCTGACATTACGGCGGCGGACAATGGCATCTACTCATGCAAAGTCAGCAACGAAGCTGGAGAAGTCAACAGCGAAATCAACTTTCCTCTCACTCTTAAACGTAAGCTCCCTTCACCCGCTTGTTTATTATTATTTTATTTAATATTGTAAGCTGTACAGTATATAACTTTAATTGGGCGGGTCGCTGGTAAACGTAAACATGTGGAGCGGATGAAGATGAAAGAAACAGATCCGCAGCTGAGGATCCACGTGGTGTAAACAAAACGCGCTGAGCGGTTGGAGGGTTCTAATGCTGCGTTTTCTCTCAACCCGTCATGCTTCTCACAAAAAAAATATATGCTAAACAGGCATTTTAGATTAGAAATGAGATTATCTTTCAACCGAAATAAAAAGAGGTTTTTAACCGTTTGATATAATATATATCTACGAAACTTTTGATATTAAAAAGAAAACTTTACATAAAACCTTTAAATAAACTTTCAACGAAAATTCTTAAAGTTTTCGATAAAAATCCCCATAGTAATTCTTAACTTTAATTAAAAATTCTTAAGTTTTTGATAAAAATTCTTCTCTTATTTAGGACAATTTAGGTATAAAAAAATAAATAAGTCTTGAAAAGTTAAGGAAAATTAAGAAAGAAAAAACAAATCTAGAAAAAGTTTGATTAAAATATTCAAAAACGTTTAAGTAAAACTTTGAAATTAATCTAAAAAATTAGAAATGTTTGGAACGTTTTGGCAGTTATATTATAGCGGTAAATAATTTTTTGGGGTATATGTATTTCATATTTATTTATAGTACAGTAGTACGTTACTATTCGATATTATTTTATTGGAGGTTTTTGTTTACAATTTTAAGAAAAAATTAAAATTGACGTATGCCATGTTTTCAAAACAATTTATAAAATTCCTTTATGTAGTGTTATTTCTACTGTACTAGGTTATATCACTTTCCATGTTTGTTTTTGAACGTAAAAAAAAAACCAGAAATACCTATGGTTATGCATTATTAATAATTATTTTTATTTATTCATTTGGCATTTGAATAGATCCCAACGCGGCTCATATCCGCCAGTTACCGCGCAGTTTGACAGTGAAGAGATCGGAAGCGGCTCATTTCGATTGCGTGTACGAGAATGCGGCGATCATCGATTGGTATTCGGGAGACGATGTTTTGCTCACCAACACTTCCAGGTTTGTATAAAAAGACTTTGATTTTATATTATTTATTCAATACTGTGGTGGATTGCTTGACTCTCTAGAATTTGATGCGCTATAAAAAACTATTCACGATAAAACGCAAACTTTCTAGAATAAAATCTTTTTAAGTTGGACATGTATAGGCTTATATAAGGCGAAACAGACACGAAGTTTGAGTACTAAATTTTAAGCGGACAATAAAACAGTATTTACTAAAGTTTAATGAAAACAAAAAAGACAAAGTAAGGCAGCCATAGTCATTGTACAGTTTTTAATTCCTATATCTGTTAATGAAGGCAAAAGTTTTAATTAAATGGAGCGGAAAATATAGCACAAAAATATATTTTTTCTTTCTTTGTACCGTAACTAAAGTTGTGTTGAGTTTGCCTACTCTAGTATTTTTTAATTTAATTGATGACAATAATATAACAATATTTTTTTTCCTAATGTATTGTAATAGGATCACGGTTTATCCAAACGGATCTCTGCACATCCGTCCTGTGAAGACGTCCGATGAGGGACTTTATAAATGCGCAGGTACCAAAGGCGATTCCAACGACGAACCGGTTCAAGCTTACGTGGTGGAGCTCAAAATAGCAGGTAATTCAAATCCCACCAATAAAGTCTTCAAAATTTAATTTTATGCATTTTATTACGCAGAATTGGATAGCATAAATAGTGACTCGTTCGAGCCTTCGTGGAAAGCTTTGGAGGTGAATGTAATTCCAGAAGGATCAGAATTTGAAGTGACGTGCAAGAGAACTAAAGGCTACCCCAAACCCAGCGTGTGGTGGGAACAAGGGAAAGGAAAGGTAAAACACTACGATTTTAGAATGAATACAATATTATGATTTATTAAAAATAAATTATATTTAACGTTGTTTCGATTGGGAGCAGGTGATTTCCGATACGGGGCGGATTCGGGTGGACGATATGAGGTTGATTTTCGATCCGGTCAAAGTAGAGGATCATGGAAATTATACTTGCGTGGCGGAAAATATGGCTGGAACTAGAAAAGGTCACGTGCAAATCTACGTCACTGGTAATTAATGAGGAATTTTTTTACTTTAAAAGTATAAATTATTGCGAGGTCACTACATGTACTTTTAATAGCCGGGAAAAAACTTTAAAGTGATTGAAATTAATTTTGCTATTCCCGAAATTTGAAATTTAATTTTATTCAAATTAAACCTTTGGTAGCTAACTATTATGTTCATTAAAATTATAATGTAATTTTACTTCTTACTAAAATTAAAAAAGATATTAAGCCATCTCAAACATTATGCATTTTTGCAGTTCCTCCCGTGATAGTGGCTGGTCCAGTTTCTCAAATAGTAGATGAAGGAGGTTGGATTCATTTTTCTTGCGCTTACACTGGGAGCCCTTTTCCTTACACGATTATCACGTGGTTAAAAGACAGCCGTCCTGTAAGAAACGACTCTTATAGAACGTTCGTACACGCTCACAATGGCAGTCTTGTGATCTACAACATCCATCCTCTGGATCTGGGAGAATATTCTTGCGAAGTCAACACTACAGGCTTCGCCTCCATTCAATCAGCATCCGCGCAGCTGCACGTCAACGGTAATTTATGATTATAATTCATTTTTTGACTTTTTAAGTGCCGAATCAAGGCATACTTCACATGATTATTATAACACACGCATACTTTAAAATAATACTAATTCTGAATTTACAATGATTTTATATAGAAAACTTGAAGTTCGTTCCTGTCCCGGTGAATCGAAAATTGGAGCTGGATTTCAAGTCCAAAATTTATTGTAAAGCTACTGGATCGATCAAACCTACGGTGCGATGGGTCAAAGAAGGGTTACCCTTGCTCGAGTGGCCACCTCACATCAAAGACGAAAACGGTACCCTGTATTTTGAGAAAGTGGTTGCGGAAGACGCTGGAAAATACACCTGCATAGCTACCAGCAGCCAAGGCATTATCAACGCCACCATTCAAGTCGATATCATCGGTACGTTTTTTTTAATTATTATTATCAAACATTTAATTTAACAATCGGTATGTTGTTGTTGTCCAAGTGTGGGAAAAACCTTTTTAAATATTTTTTGTTTTATTACAACTATAATTTTTTAATGGGATCTACAACAATTTATTAAAGTTTATTTTTGCTTTATTATTATTTCTTACATTTATTGACTCAATTAATTTTTTTAAAAAATTTACGTAAATAAATTAAGTTTTATGCTAAAAATTTCAAAGTGAGACAATATTTTTAATATATTTGAAAATGGCAGATCTTGGGAGTTTTGCAACAAGATGCTCAATTATTTGTGAACTAATTCTTGTAATTTTTATAAATGCAGTGACTCCGAAGTTCACAATCAAACCAATGAACACTGCAGCGTACGAAGGATATCCGGTTCTCCTTCATTGCAAAGCATATGGCGACCCTCAACCCACCATCCAGTGGGATAAAAACAGTGTCCTCAACGGCTTTGACTCCAAAAGGTTCCACGTTCTAGAAAATGGTTCTCTTTACGTGGGTGAGGTGCACATGGACGACATGGGTAAATACGGATGCACTGCGGGAAATAGCGGAGGATTTAAAAGGGAAGAAGTCAGCTTGCTAGTCAAAAGTAATCATAATTTACAATATAAATCAATTCATATTCCATTTTGTGAAAATTTGATAATAAAATTTACATAATTATTTCTACTTAGGTTCGGAAGAGTTCAGTCCCAGTTTAGGCTCGATAGACACTATGGAAGAGAAAAAGGAAGAGAATATGATGACGAAGACGGTGACCATAACGCTAGGCTCAGCCATTGCTTACATGATCCTGGTTATCGGTCTAATGATCTGGTGCAAATACAAACGAGCCCGGAAGAAGGCTTTATACTTGCAACAAGCCAACGCTGAAGGTACATTGCGTAAGTGTTGTGTGAATCGGTGTTTTTTTTTTTTTGTTAAAAACATGGCTATTATCTAACTCTTATCTTTACAAGATTATTTCATTTTTGGGTGCATGATGAAAAGATGGAAATACTAAAAACTGATTTTGCTTTCTAATTGGGATTTATTTGAAGTTATAGCATAATTCTGATAATTTTTGATAAATTTTCAGTGAATAAAGCCGAAAATGGTGATGCAACTCACGTAGAGGTGGGGGGAGAACTTCAGACGCGAGAAAATAACGTGGAGTACAAGGATAATGTTCGCCCAGCTGAGAACGGTGAAGCTAATGGATCCTCTCACTCGCTGTACTCCAAGAGAAGCAGAGCCAGCTACGATAAGCTACAGTTTCCTAGACACGATTTGCAAACAATCATGCTTTTAGGTAATAGCTTTTTTAAATAAGTTTCTAAATCTTTACTAATTTTTTCAAAAAAAAAAAATTTTAGGAAAAGGAGAATTCGGTGATGTGATGTTATCGAAAGCCAAAGGGATCAACGACGGAGACGCTGAAACGATCGTAATGGTGAAAACGTTGCAGAGTCGCGACGAACACGCGCATTTCAACTACAGAAGAGAACTGGATATGTATAACAAACTCAATCACGATAATGTGGCCAAACTTCTAGGTGTTTGCAGCGAAGTGGAGCCGTTTTTTATGATCATGGAATACAGCGATTGGGTAAGTTGGTATTATATTTCTATTTTTCTATCAGAATAGCAAAATTTAATAATAAAATTTTTTGGAGATTAAATAATGTAAGCGCACACTGCATTGAACACTGGTTTTTAGCTTGTATAATATATTTAGGTTATATTATCTTTCTTGGTAGTTACTATTAACTAAAAGCCAAGTTAAATAATAAGATGATTTTCTTTGAATTTCAGGGAGATTTGAAACAGTTTTTGTTGGCTACTCGTAAAGACAACCCTCGCAAAAGTCCCCGCCCACCTCAGCTCTCTTCCGCGCAAATCGTGTCTATGTGCAGTCAGATAGGTTTGGGTATGGAGTACTTGTCCAACCACCGTTTCATCCACAAAGACCTGGCCGCTCGCAACTGTCTGGTCACCTCCTCCTTGGACATCAAGATCTCCAACCCTAGTCTGTCCAAGGACACCTACTCGCGCGAGTACGTGCGCTACCACGGCCACCAACTGCCGGTGAGGTGGATGGCTCCGGAAGCCCTGCTGGATGGAGATTTCTCCACAAAGTCGGACGTGTGGTCTTACGCCGTCATTGTATGGGAAATGTTTTCGCAGGCTGAGCTTCCTTTCGTCAACCTCAGCGATGATCAGTTTGTCAAGACTTCAAAGGCCAAAGAGTTGCAATGGGTCATCCCCACCAATGCCCCGCCTCCCTTTCACGAACTTCTCAACCAATGCTGGGCCGTCAGCCCGAAAGACAGGCCTCTGTTCAGTGAAATCGTATTACGAATCTCCGAAATGCACGTAGATAGCAATGTTTAAGAGTAGGGGGTGTGAAAATCTGTGGGACCGATTTTTTAATACCCGTTTTTTTTTACTTCTAAACTTTCTGCCCAATATGTAAAGTATTATCTCGTCACCGCTTATTCTGGAGAACTATCAATGGAAGTTTCTAACTTTTAATTTTTTCTGCATAAATTAAGCATGGGAGGTACCTTCATATACTTGCGCAAATATTTTCATGCTTACAGAAGCATCAATCGTTTCCAGTGAGCCTGTGAGTGAGCGAATTGCCACTATGGAACAGCGATTGTTGCATCATAACTTTTATCATTTAGAATGATGATACCCGAGTGTATTTAGAAGATTCAGTAGGTTATCAGCATTTTTGTCATAGACATCGCGCGAATTAAAGTGTTATAATACGATGGTTGTCATCAGCAGAGAGCAAATTAAGGGTCCTCAAAAAGGTCAGTGACCAAGAATCTCACAGAACCACTTTGTTTTTGTTGATTTTGAACTTGTCATTTCTCTTCTAAATAACCATTAATTTGATAAGTATTGGTTTCCACTTGTGGTATTGTCAATCTTCTGGCATAACTCGATGCACTGTTGATTTATCCATTTTATATACTGTAATGGAGAAATTATTGACCGACATTTCGCCACGCAGACACAGACTCACTGGTTGTGGTTTATGCTTTCTTCGACTATGAAAAAGTTCAAGCATTGATCTCCCAATCCAAGGATACCTCCCATCAGCTTCATTGTTGTATGTGGAAATAACTGAATTATATTGCTATACAATTTCACGAGGGAACAACTATTCTAAATAGAATTTCCCTTTTATTTTTTATTACGGAACGTAAAATTCTACGTTTTAAGAGCAAAACATAAATTTGCATGAAATATTGTATAATTTAATTTTTTTCAGAAAAGGTTACTCTGAATAAGTCGAGTGTTTCTAAACATGGCCTTTAGATTGTTGAAGCGAGAAGAATCTTATGAGCTTTTCATTTTTTTTTAAATTAAAGCTCAGGTCTTAAAATTAGATGAAATGATAATTATTGTTATTGTCGCCTGTGACTACACCATTCTTCTCCCGAAACGCCACGCCTCTTTGTAAGCTTTTCTATCCCCCTATCTGTAGGCTAGATAATTAAGGTAATAATTAACCGGAATGGTTAATTGGCTAATTTTTTGCGAGATATTAAATGCCTAAACATAAAATTTTAAGTGGTGAGGTTTATGTGCCACTGTGTATCTAAGTCAATTATTTTTGTTTATGCTTTCAAGATAAAAAAAAAATTAGGTTATGTATTGTAGTTAGAAAGAGTTTCTTTTTTCAATTTTTTTTTTTAATGTTTTGAAAAAAGGCCTGAGTGTAGAGTAGAACAAGTATTGCGGGTAGTAAGCCAGTCCTCACTGCCAAAACTTAATGAAGGGAGAAATACTGCTACAGGTCCTTCACTATTATTTTTCATTATGAAAATATGCAGTAACTGCTAAGTGAATTTCTCGCCTGAAAGTAATGATAAAAAGCAGCTTAAAAACTCCTATATACTCGCTGTGAGGGTAACATTAATGCATTTTATTTCCTCGGTTTTTTATTTTAAAAAAACAACAGACTATGCAATTGAGTTTTTTCAATGAAATTTGCATTGTGTATACCACGCACTTGATGTGTTTTAACTATTCGGCGATATGTACCATTTTTTTTAAAAAAAAATTATTATTATGCATTGTGATCCGTATTATTTTTTGATATACTGTATGTGCCCGTCCACAAATTCCAATCTTTGTATAACTATATTGATACGCACTTTTTTTTTAATTTTGAGGCAGCTTTTTTTATAACAATTTATTAAGAAAAATGATTTTTTTTCTTTTTTCTTAAATCGTTTTTTTTATTAATCCTTTTTCACTTTTGAGATAAAAGCATAAAAATCTTTGTATAAAAAAAAATCTTCTCATTTTGTATAACACACTTTTTTCCATAATTATTTTTTAAATATGAATAATTAAATTGGGGACAATTAAAAAAAATTGTCCCTACAAAATAAAATCTTGAATTTGTTTTTAAATTAATACTGCAATTAAATTATAATAATGAAATAGGACAAAGAACAAAATTAACACCAGAAAAAAGAACAAATAAAGTATGCATTATTTAATTAAAATTAACTTTATTTTTCTTTAACAAATGGAATTTCATTTTTTTCTAGCT
Organism: Polydesmus angustus; assembly: GCA_034698085.1. Classification (NCBI taxonomy): domain Eukaryota; kingdom Metazoa; phylum Arthropoda; class Diplopoda; order Polydesmida; family Polydesmidae; genus Polydesmus; species Polydesmus angustus. The sequence goes on along the minus strand of JAQGAY010001165.1, from coordinate 3,161 downwards.
TTCCTAGCCAAGTTTCACATTTTCCCATCAAAATCTTTATGGATTCCGTCACGAGTTGATCGGCGGACATGAAACTAACGGATTCCACGGAAACTGCAAACAAAATTCATTATTAATATATAAAGCCATATTCTAAGTTGAGAATTATTAGTAAATTCATACATATGAAATGGTTCCTAATCCTATTTATTTCCACCGCGTCTTTCAGGTCATCGTGTCGCATGTGGTTTCGACTACCAGTGTCTTTCCTGGCCTCTCCTATACTGGCAATCTCCGCACCTAAACACCAAGAAAGTTCAACCACTTTGACTGCTGCAAAAAATTCGTCGATGAGATAGAAATACCTTCTGCTCCGCACAATTCGATCACACCGGGAGAAAAACATGTCTGAAGCCTCTTAGCTGCTTCTCCGAACACTGGTTTCTTTAGGATGATTTCGGGAAGAAGTCGGTAAGTAGCCGTTGCTGCAGGGCATTTTTAAATTAATACATGTACTTTAAATTAAGTTTTAAGTATTCGTTGGTGTACTTACCTACTGGCGAGAACTTGGCGTGGTCGTAGCCGATTCCTTTAACGCATTGAACTCGCAGATCAATCTCGTGACCAGGTCTCAGTTTGGCTAACAGAATGTTATCGTGTAAAACGCGGATTCCCTTCTCACCGTGCTAAACAATAATAATTAACCATAATATCTCACGCTTTCAAATTATTATTAACGTACACAACTGGCTTGTGATCCTAAAGGAACCCATTCCAAATGCTTGCTATAAACTACGAGTGGAAAACAAAAGCGAGTTTCTGTATTAGCAATTTTAAATCCGGACGTTTGTTTGCTCGATTACCTAAATGATTTTTAAACGCTTCTTCTGGTGTTGAGGCATTAGGTGGAGCCCCTGCATTCCTACTGCACTTGATTTGCAGTTTAAACTCGATCGTGTCTTCGGGTGTGCCGTCAGCGTCGCCTGAAACGCAACCGTAAAAGATATAATTAATCCACGCTTACTTATCATTGTACGAGTTGGTTGCGCAAAAGGATGTCAACCCTAAACATTCTGTTTATGGTAGTTTCCTATCTCTAACCAATCCTGCGGTATGAAGCATAATATAGCATAACAACCTTCCGATCTGTACTCGAACATCTTGGGGTCCGCTCTGATAGGAATGAGTCCCAAACGATGACATAACACTTCGTCTTGAATTATGCAAGTGTTGTTGTAGAGGAATACTTTCTCAATTGCCATGGTAGGAATCTGCGCAAAACATAATTATTTAATCAAAACGTGTATTGAGACTAGAATTAGTAGTAAGTTTGAGTACTTCGGAGATGAGAATTCTTCGAAAAGCGTTGGCGATAGAAGCGTCGATTCCGATCATATCAAACTCCAACTCTTTACCTTTGCACAAATCTTTACTCTTGCACCATTTGTTATCACGACACAACTCTTTTCCTGTACGAATATGTTTTTACAATTACACTATCTTTACATAACTGTATAATAATTATACCTTTACATAACTCCGAACTGTCGCACTTGAAGTTTACATTTTCGATTCGAAAATTCTACTCCCCCGGTAAAATAAATAAACAATTAGACATTTTAATAAAATGATTCATATACTAATAATAATCTTCTACTTTTTTAAACTTGTCGAAGCTCCAGCTGTCGTCAATCCCGTAATACGAGCCAGGAAAATCGGTTGATCGTGTCTGAGCAAAAATGCACATTTTCAATTACAATTAAATTATTAGTGCTGCAAATCTAAAATTAACTCACGTTGCTAACGCAGTGCTCTTGTAACGTTACGCGAGTTCTTTGTTTGGTAAAATCCATGATGATTTTCACTTAATATTGTTTAGAAAAACCACAAGCAAAACAAAACAACGCTCAGTTTTTACATGCCCAATGTTTTTAGATTTCGTTTTCCTTCTCAAAACACGTGGTAATTTAAACTACGATATCCCAAAATAGACCGTAATGGCTATGCGCATCAGCTTAGAAATTAAATTAAATAAATAACGCAGTATTTTGAAATATTTAAGCACTAAATAATTATATATGTTTTATTAGTTATATTTAATAGCTTAAAATGGTTCAATTGTACAAATTATTAATTAAAATTATTTTTAAATTACGATTATTAAGCTTCTTGTTTTGAGCTTCCGTCAATTTCACGGTACCTATTGCGTGTATGCCACTATGAGTGAATGACGTTGACAAAAGATATATTCTCGCAATCTGATTGGCTAAATTATTAGCAATTTTTCACGTCATTTTCCCCGCTGGTTTTGAATTTATAGAACAAGCAGCCGACCTACGGTAGATGTTTCTTATTGCGGTTGTTGATCATCTAAATTCTAAAATTTATAATAATTATGGTAATCAAATTTTGTTTTATTATTTAATTGTTAATAATTATAGTACAGTATCACATACTAAATGTACGTAAACGATATTAAAATAATGTTAATTTCGGTAGCGTATAATTATATAAATTTAGAAGGAAAATGGATGTCTTATATAAGGTTGACGTAGCAATAAATCAACTCGATTAAATAGAAGACTATAGGAATTGGCCTCGTTTAAAGTAACATTTTTCAAACTTTGTGAATTTATGAAAAGCTAAATTTTCAAACGATGGCGTAGGTAGCTAGCTGCGATTAAAAGATGTGCTGATATACATGTACACGTAGCCTACTATAATTTATTAACTAAATCGAATTATTTTACAGTCGACAACAATTTCGCGAGTAGGTCATACGAAAATGACAAGCAACGAAAGCACCCAAAGTGAGTTTTTCTTGGAAATGTCTAAGCTGGACGCTGGTATGTTTATTATTGTTATAATTATTATCTTTTCGCTGTTATAGACTAAAATAATGAACAGGCTTGATGACCGCGAGCTGTCTAGCAGTGAGAAAGCGATGCGGCAATGCGAGTTGCAACTCGTACGCTTTATTTCTCAACAATTAAAACACCAGATAATTAGGCGATCGAGAAGGACCAACATGGGATTTTTACGTTCTAGATCGTTCCTAAGGTAATTTCACTTGGCATAAGTTACATCCTTTGAAGATAAATTAAACCATCGAACCATTATTATTATTATAGAAAGTTTGTATTTCCCGCAAATAAGTCACAGACTCATGCGCATGCTCAGTG
>JAQGAY010001164.1:0-16148 GCA_034698085.1 Polydesmus angustus | reverse complement strand
CTCATCAACTTAAGTACGGAAGCCCAAGCTCCCAACATGCATTGCGCTACTACGGTGGCCCAGGCAGGCCCGACACTGTATTCATATCGAGTCTATTGACAGGAAATTAAATTACTGTATACAACTCCGATATACAATAAAGTACAAGATTAGAATGGAAGATAAACTCTTTAAAATATTCAGTTTAAAAAATAATAAATTATTTTGCATGCAAAAGCATGGAAAATTTAAAAATGTAAATTTTTTGCTTGCATGCTATTAATATAAATTGTTATTCAAATTCCCCGGGCGATTCAATGATGCGGTCGTTTTTCTGGGCTCTTTTGTACAGATGCTTGAGAGTGCCATCCCTTACAAAAAACGCTACATATCTGATTCCGTACAGTTATTTTGTACAGGACATGCAATTTATTTGGATGGCCTTCCTGAACCACTATACCCTTCATGATTGATCTCCGATTTCGCTGAGTAGTTGACGCTTCACATTTTTATTACTTTTAAAAGTTCATGAATTAAAAGAAATGTCACCTCCTGAAAACTTTAAATTGGTCTTTCAAGGTTCTCTAGAAGATGAATATAAATTTCGTAAATTTGTATCAACGGATACAGGCATTACGGTGTATTTAGCTGATATTCCAGGCCCTCTTGTCTACGGTTCCATTCTATTAGGTATGCATTATTATGATTATTCATTATCCTCCTTGATTTAATTATTGTATTACAATATTAAAGTTTATCTTTATTAATGAAAATGTAAAGGAACTGAAGCGCACGATGATGATGGTTTGCCACATACCCTTGAGCATTTGGTATTTTTAGGAAGTGAAGATTATCCCTATAAAGTAAATTCAAATTTATTTTTTTAAGTGCAATGCTAACAAATTAAATTTGATAATAGGGTGTTTTAGATTTGGTAGCCAATCGTTGTATGGCATCTGGGACCAATGCTTGGACAGAATTAGATGCGACGTGTTATACAGTTTCAACTGCTGGATCGGAAGGATTTTTTCGTTTTTTACCTTTATTTCTCGATCACATTTTGTATCCAACTTTACAAGTTCGAAATTTAAATTTATATTGGTTTGATTCTAGGCGGATATTTTATTAACTTTTTTTTAGGAAAGCGGTTATATAACTGAAGTTCACCACGTTAACGGTAAAGGAGAAGATGGAGGAGTCGTGTATTGTGAGATGCAAGGTGTGGAAAATACTGGTGAAAGCTTGGTTTATACAGCTTTCATGAAAGCTATTTACCCTGGTGATTGCGGTTACTCATCCAACACCGGAGGTGCTTTAAAAAATTTACAAGAAAGTACTACTTACGAAAAAGTATTATTTTCAATTTTCAATTTTCGTCGAGTTTTGGTTTTCAGTACAGTAATTTTGTTTCTGCATTTGTTTTTTTAGGTAAAGCATTATCACAAATCTTTTTATCGATCAGAAAACATGGCTATAATTGTTGCTGGAAAACTGGACTTGGAATCTACACAACTTTTCGATGTCTTGAAACCGATTGAAGAGAAAATAAAGTCTAAAAACGTTAATGAGAATACAATTACAGTATTTTGTGTTGGTTTTTAATGATGTATATATTTTTTAGAAATTAGAAGATTTTGTAAAACCTTGGCAAACTCCTATTAGCCCACTTTTGGAATCGATTGAGAAGCAAATTGTTTTTCCAAGTGAAGACGAGGATAATGGGATTGTTAAAATTGGTTGGCGAGCTCCACCTAGAGACGTAAATTTCATGATAAATTTTTTAAAAAGATTACGGTGTTCTTTATTTTTTACGTCATAGGATACCAAGACTATTGTTGCATTAAAAGTGCTAATGCTTTATCTTTGCGATACTTCAATTTCTACTCTTCAAAAAGAATTCGTTGAAAACGAGGATCCTCTTTGCAGTGAGGTTGCTGCAACCATTGCGATAATTTATGATCAGATTAATGTAATTTAATAAAATTGCATATAGGTGGATGGGGAAGATGAAATGATCACTCATGGTTACTTTGCTTTCAATTTTGATAATGTACCCGTGAAGCATTTATCAAATGTAAAAACTAAGTAAGTTTTAATTTTGAAATTTTAAGCGATTTTATTTTTTGGGAATATTTTTACGCAGATTATTAGCCATTCTCTTAAAGATTTCTAAAGGGACAATTGAAATTGATGAGCAGCAACTAAAATTTACAATTCAGCGTCGAATTTGGTCTTGCTATAGTAAGGCAAGTACGAAATCAAATAAAATTATTACTTTTTAAATATTTAAGTTTTTTTATTTTGCAGATGGAGAGCAAACCAAATCAGGAGCTAGTTAAGATTTTTGCTGTTGATTTTGTATATGGTTCTGGAAATGAAGCCGTAAAATATTGACCAATAATATCAATGTTTGTTTTCTTTTTAAAATAGTTTGTCACTTTAGTTTAAAAGACAAATTTCCACAATAGACATTTTAAAGAGTATGTTGAATGAAAGTTTGGACATTGCGTGGTGGCAAGATTTAACAAAAAATTATTTACTAGAAAGTCCACACGTTGCTGTAAGTAAAATTTGTATTACAGCAACGTTTACTGTTTCAATTGTTTGAATTTATGCTATTTCACTCGGTGTAGATCGTTGCCTCTCCTAGCCGAAAGGAAAAGGAACGATTGGCAGAGAATGAAAGGATCAGAGTCGAGAACCAAAGACAACGTTTTGGAGAGGCTGGCCTTAAAAAGCTTGAAGATGTTCTTGAGAAAGCTATTAAGAATAATGAGGTGCTGAACTGAGTTGTATTGTCAATTATTGTGCTTGTTAAAAATGAATTGCTTCATTTGATAGATTTTACCACCTGTTGACTTGGTTTCCTGTTACAACGTTCCAAATATAGATCATATAAAATTTCTTCAACATAATCATTTTTCTAATTTTTATGAAGTTAGTCCGAACAATGCCAGGTTGGAAGCATTGTTTCCTTTGAAAAATGTGCCTTATCGAATGTTTATTGACGACTGTCATTCAACATTTGCTACGGTAATTTATTTTTATAATTAAAAAATAAATAATTTAAACTTAAGTGTTATATATTATTAGATATACGGAATTATGAATACTAGCTGTATACCGCAACACCAGAGATTGTTTCTGCCTCTACTTTTAGAGTTATTTTTGGAGTCTCCAATTTTACGTAATGGGGGTACGGGTTATATCTTGACACTTTATTAAGGCTTGTTTTTAATTTATACATTTTTGAAGAACTTGTACCTCACGACCAAGTGATAAAAGAATTGTCACGTGATACTATTTTCTATAAAACATCATTTGGAACTGGAGAACCGGAAAGATTTATGTGCGGACCGAATGCACAGATGGCCATTCTGAATTTACAAGTAAATTGCCCTTAAAGAGTTATTTTAGCTTAATTGCTTTAATTTATTTAAATGAACAGGTGATGAGGCACATGTATGTCGAAGGTGCAATGTGGTTACATGATCTTTTATTTAACACTGTGATTACTTCAGAGCGCGTAAAAATAGTTGCTACAAAAATGTTGAATGAGGTGGCTGGATTGAAAAGAAACGGATATTTTGTGGTCAAAACAATGGCCAATGAACAAAGTTTTTGCAAAGGTAAAATAAAAAATCGAAATCTTAATTAACTGTCGTAATTTATTTATTTAATTATTTAGAAAGCAATTATCGTGTGAACAGTTTAAGTAGACAGCAATCATTTTTAAAATTGTTGTTAAAAAAATTGGTTGAAGATCCAAAATCTGTAAATATTATTATTCAGTTATACTGTATTTTATTTTCGCAAATTATAAATATATTTGTTTTTTCTTAGATAATTACAGCTCTTGAAAATACTAAATCTGGATTGACTTCTTTTGCTAATTTAACTGTTCAGATTATGGTTAACGTTGAGCAGCTTGCTATTGATTTGAAAGGTGATTTAAATGTAATCTGGAAGGCTAAATATCCAGGTGACCAACCGAGGAGTTTAGGCAGAGTATTTTGGAATCCGGATACAGCTGCCGATTTAAAATTGTAAATAATTAATTAAGAATACAGTATTTAAATTATTTTAACTGGCGTTGTTTTCCCAATAGACAACCATTGATTGTTAATCATAGTTATGAATTTCGTACGAATTTGAACGACGAGAAGAAATGCATTAAAACTGCAACAGTTGGTTTAGGAAGCATTGAATCAAGCTTTTTAATTTTATCTGCACCGTGTTTTACTGATTTGACTCATCCAGATTTGCCTGCGTTGATGGTTTATTTGCAGTACATGGATCAATTGGAAGTAATGCAATTAAAGTTAAATTTTAAAATAAACTTCTTTAAAAAACTTATTTGTAATGCAGGGTCCTTTGTGGAAACAATTAAGAGGTTCAGGTTTAGCATATAGTCATAGGTAAAGATTTTGTAATATTTTATTATGTTTTATTAAAGCTTATTTCATTTTCTAGCATATCAGTTGATCCTAGTAGAGGTTTAATAACTTCACTTCTGTATCGCTGTACTGACATATTAGCCGCGTTTATAGAATTTGAAAAAATTTTGGTAAAGCGTTTATTATACTTAAGGTTTAGTTAATTATGATATTGTAATTTAAACGAATTATTACAGAAAAGTTATTTAAACGGAACGAACAACTGGGACGAATCTTTGTTAGAATCAGCTCGTAGCAGTTTGATATTTGATCTAGTTAATAAAGTTAGTTCATTTCGAAAACTTTCTTTTGAATCTATGAAAATATATTTCAACTCTTTGGAGGAAAGTTATTTAAGGTAAATTTTTAATGACCACTTCTTTAATTTTTTGATACATTGTATTTAAAAATATGTTAGTGAATTTTTAAAGTCGGTATCGTCTGTGAGTTTTGAAGACGTGAAAGCCGCTGGATTGAAATATCTTCCGACTTTATTTGATAGCTCAAGTTCATGTTTGTCGGTGTGTTGTAGCTTGTCGAAAGTTGAAGAAATTCAAAAAAACTTTTCCGAGTACGTTTAACTTTTAAATTTTATAAATATAAAATTAATTTTACATTTTTTTGTTGTTTTGGTCAATAGGCAATCTCGAAAGCTTCAAATATATACCCTGGATGACAGCTTTATTGATGATTTAAGTGATATTGAAAAGAGCATTTTCAATTAACCACCCTCTCTGTTTATCTGATAAAACAAGATAAGTAAACTGATTTGCAGTATAAAACTCTTGAACTTTAAACTAAGTTTGATGTATGTCCCGGTAGTCTATGCGTTTTATCAGTAATCATGTGGAAAGTTTAAATTATTTTCTTTAAAATATCGATAAATATTATTGGATGCCTGATTTGCTGTCTCTTATCTAATAAAAATGTGTTCAGTATAAATATGGAATTTTATTTATTCTAAATCTCAGAGCTTTGTCACTTATTAAAAATGGCAGGCGAAATGTATTTTGTTCTGTTTTTAATTGCTGTAATTAATATTTCCACTGGAGTTCCACTTTCAAAACCATCAGCTAGCGCTGGTTGCGGATATTCGGTAAATAATTTTACATTAATAATATACTGTATGCTATTTTTATATCAGAACAGCTATTTAATTAAGTTTTTTAAAAGTCCTGTCCAACTGGTAAGGAAGGTTTCTTGAATGTTCATTTAATTCCTCACACTCACGATGATGTTGGTTGGTTAAAAACTGTTGACGAATATTACTATGGCGGTAATTAAATTTTTTAAAGATTTTTTGATTTCACTGTTAATTTACTCTTAAATTGTACGTTAATTAGGTAGAGATAACGTTCAAAAAGCTGGCGTTCAGTACATTCTAGATACCGTTATTGATGAGCTAGAGAAAAACCCAGATAGGCGTTTTATATATGTGGAAACGTCATTCTTTTATCGTTGGTGGACCTCCAGAGATGATAACACGCATCAAAGAGTGCAATCTTTGGTACAATCAGGTAGAATACTTAATGTTGTTTTAAGTACTGAATTAAATGAAACGAAATTAACAAATTGTATTAGGTCAACTAGAATTTGTTGGGGGAGGATGGTGTATGAACGATGAAGCCACTATTCATTATGCTGAAACTATTGATCAAATGACATGGGGATTTAGGTTTTTGAACGATACTTTTGGAACTTGTGGTGTACCGAGGATTGGGTGGCAAATTGACCCCTTTGGTCACTCCAAGGAGGTGGCTTCGTTATTTGCTCAAGTACGTTTAAATTTTTTTGTATTTATTAAATTATTTAACTGTATTTTTGTAACATTTTTAGATTGGTTTCGATGGTTTACTTTTTGCACGAATTGATTATCAAGATCGTAGTGCACGAATTGCTAATAAAACTTTAGAAATGATATGGGACGCTAGTACAAATATAAGTAATTATTTTTTTTATAATAGCAAACTTTAAAAGATTCAATAAAACGTAAATAATTTTTTGTAGATTCCAAAATATTTACAGGAGCATTCTCTAATCACTATAGCCCTCCATCTGGATTTTGCTATGATGTAAACTGCAACGATGAGCCAATTAAAGTATGTAGAACAATATAATTATTGTTAATATTTTATTGTAAATTATACTTTTTTAAAAAATGGTTATTAGGACAATCCAAATTTAAAAGGATATAATGTGGACCGAATTGTTGATAATTTTATTAGTGCATCCAATAGTCAGGTCAACCGTTTAATTAAAAATATTAAATAGGATTTTAATCTAAAAATTATTTTATAGGCCTATAAATTTGCTACTAATCACGTATTATTTACAATGGGTGATGATTTCAATTATCAAAATGCACGTTCTTGGTTTCTAAACTTAGATAAACTAATCTATTACACGAACGAAAGAGTATGACATGTTTAATTGATAACAATTGGTAAAAATATTTATTGAAAAACATTTTTTGCATTATAGCAAGCTAAAGGAAGTAATATTAATGTATTTTATTCAACTCCTTCATGTTATGTTCAAGCTTTAAATAAAGCTGGTGCCACTTGGACAGTAAAAACTGACGACTTTTTCCCTTATTCGACGGATCCACATGCTTTTTGGACTGGTTATTTTACCAGTCGACCCGCGTTTAAAGGCTACACTAAAGTTACAAATGATATTCTTCAAGTAATTTAAATACAAAATAAATTAATATTTTACAATTTTTAATACTTTTAACTAATTAACTCTTATAGGCAGGGAAACAAATTTCAGTTCACAGCAACTTAGGAAATGAAAACGATGATAGATTATCAGTTTTGAGTCTGTACAGCTGCATTTACAAACCGCGATTTCTATTAAAATTGTATCAATAATTTTATTTATTTTTTTAATCTTTAGGAAGATTTCAAGGGGATGCTCAACATCATGACGCGATAGCGTAATATAATTGAGTGTCAATTACTCAAATCCAATAACGAAAATTTAATGTTATTTTGTTTAATTTCAGCGGCACTGAAAAACAACTTGTAACTGATGATTACACTCAAAGTTTGGCTACCGGTGTCGATAACGTTCTGGTAAAGTCATTATACGCATTTTTTAAAGTTTAGGTTAATTAATTTATTATTATAGAGTGCTATAAACGATTCACTTGCGGTTTTACTGCCAAAGTTTTCAAGTCAACCACCCCCGCATGTGTATTGCCCTTACTTGAACGTCAGTTATTGTAATGCGACAGAACAACAATCTTTGGTGATTTATAAAGTTTTTAAATGAAAAAATAGTTATACTGTACATGTATTTGAATTTATAAATAATTTTTTTTAGTTTGGAGTTACTGTGTATAATACCCTGGAGCGCAGCCGAACTTCATTTGTTCGGGTCCCAGTTTCCGGTAACACATATAATGTTTTCGATCCTAATGGTCAATCAATTACAAGTCAGGTAGAGCCTATGCTTTTTTTATTAAAAATGTTAGATGTTTTAATAGGCTCTTATTTAGCTTGTTCCTATTCCACAAGCCATAATGGAAGATCCTGAAAAATTAGGCTCTGCTCAATTTGATTTAACTTTTAAAGTTGATTTACCTGCTAGTGGTTTTGCTACATATTTTGTAGAATCAACAAGTTTGACAACAAACGAAGTAAGTCATGAGCATGAAAAATTGCCATCAATACCAGCACCTGCACCTAACGAATTGCTAGTTATTAGCAACGAAGTAAGCCAATGTTAATTCTTATTTCCCGAATTTGTAAGAAATAAGAACATTTTAGAAAATTAGTGTAACCGTGGATAGTGCTACTGGATTATTGCAAAGTGTTACTGACGTTGTTACATCAAAAACGTATAGCATTCAGCAAAACTTTTACTACTATTTGGGTTGTGCAGGAGATAATCACAATTCTGATTCACGAGCTTCTGGTGCTTATATATTTCGACCTAACGGCACCGTTTCCTATCCTGTTGGTGACAATGGTGTTAATGCCACTTTGGCATCTGTAAATATGAAGAGTCATTAATTGAATTTATTAGTTTTCGATTAAATTCTTTCTTTTTTATAGACTGGTAGTGAAGTCCAAGAGATTCACCAACAGTTTAGTGATTACGTAAGTCAAATAATTCGATTGAGCCCTGGTCAAGACTATGTAGAACTTGAATGGTTTGTGGGACCCATCCCTGTAAAGTGAGACATTTATTTTTGTGAATTATTAAAAAATTTATTTTTATTTGATTCGCTTGCATTTTAGCGATTTTGTGGGCAAGGAAATAATTACTAGGTACGAAACACCTGCTTTAAATAATGGTGTTTTTTATACTGATTCAAATGGCCGAGAAATTCTTCAAAGAGTGTAAGATATTTTAACTTAAAATTGTATAGTATAATATGGATTTTTATATTCAATATTATTTTTTTGTAAATAAAATTTTATAGCCGAAATTATAGACCTACTTGGGATCTAGACCTGAATGAACCTATCGCCGGTAATTACTATCCAGTAAATAGCAAAATTTACATCCAGGTATGATTTTTTAAAAAAAATCTAATTGTCTTTGTCAGTTTATTACATAGTTTAATATTTTTAGGACGTTACTAATGACGCTCAATATACTGTGGTGACTGATCGATCTCATGGTGGTTCAAGTATCAACGATGGCACATTCGAGCTAATGGTAAAATTGTAATATTATTGGTTATTGATGAAATAAACCTTCATTTTCAACGGTAGCTCCATCGCCGACTACTTCACGACGATGGATTTGGAGTTTCAGAAGCTTTGAATGAGCCTGGAGTTGATGGGAAAGGACTACGAGTTCGTGGTAAACATCGTTTATACGTTAGTAACATTGCTGGAGCACCGTTACAGCATCGACCATCTGCCCTTGAGACTACAAATGAACCACTTATTTTAATCGCTCCCGTAACTTCTATAACTAATTGGATTCAAGAATACCAAACAACGGTATCGACGTCATGTTCATAACTTTCATTAATTGTTAGTTATTTAAAATACTGTAATTGTTACAAATTTAGTATTCCGGTATTTCGGAGACACTTCCCGAAAATGTTCACTTGCTAACCTTAGAACCTTGGAGAGACGATACTGTTTTACTTCGATTTGAACATTTTTACGATAAAACGGACGATCCATCTGGACTTTCACAGCCTGCAACTTTTAATGTTCAGGTTTGTAACTTAGATTTTAAATTGCATTTGTTGTTTTATAATTAAAATAAATTTTATCGTTTCTCAGAATTTATTTACTAATTTTGAGATTTACAATTTGAATGAAACTACTCTTGGCGCAAACATTTGGTTAAATGAGCTAAACAGATTTTCTTGGAATACAACAGAAGGTCCAACAAAACAAAATCCGAAATCTTCAAGTAAACTTTAAATTTTTTTTATTAAGTTATACTAATTGTACGGTATAGGCCTAATCTTTTATAATATTATGTTTATTATTGCAGTTCAAGATGGGTCGCTAGACGTTACTTTACAACCAATGGAAATCAGAACGTTTGTAGCTCAAGTGGTTCGTAATTAATAAAAAATGTAAGTCAAAACAAATAATCACTAATATTAAATTAATATGATGATCCATAAACCAACAGTAATTAATAAAATGTTGTAAAAATGCATAAATATTATTATGAATAATTAAAATTTTAATTAAACCGAATCAATATGCGACACCGATACTTTATATTTTTTAAAGAAATGCTGAACCAGTTTTAATTTTTTTAATGGTTTAAATCATAAAAAGGTATAATATTTAAAAGTTTTAGAATATTATTTTTATTGTAATTTTTTTAATGATTCGATAGTTTTAAATTTTCCGCTCACGCGTAGCACGTGACGTCACGCGGCATGTTTCTGTGATTAGAGAGCGTCGTTGTTACATCGAAGGAAATTCCTCGAAAGTCGAAACACAAGTTGGAATGAATGGCAAACTAATATCGTGCTTCACCACCACGCTCTTTTACATTTTAATTTTTTATACGCATAATATTATTTTATATTTACTTTTGAACTAAAGTATTTTTAATGTTGTTACGCCACGAATCGGAATTTTTGTAGCGACGGAGTGTTTGTGCGCGGTGTAAAAGTGAGCATGTGTGTGTTATGACAACAAATGGAGTGGGAAACTCTTTTTCTCAGGTGAGTCTAAAATATTAACTCCTTATAATTACCACTAGTACGAGGGAATTAACCCAGCATTCATAATAAATGCTATTAAATATAAAATACACGTAAGTGTAAATAATTACGGCATGCTAATGGTTGGGGGAAACGTCGTTCAATACATTAATTTCCTCATTCCCCGTTTCAAGGCGACACTCATTGCCATTTTTATAATCATTGACAAGGTCAGTTTTTTTACATAACGTTGGAATAATAATTATAAAAGAAGCGTTTTCTTAAATGAATTGACCAGCTATTTGAGAAGGAGAAGTGGGAAGATGTCGTGTGACGCTGAGAATTCGTGACGCACAGGTGACACATGTGCTAGCTATCAAAATCAAAAAAAAAAGTTATAAAAGTCTAAAAGAATTCTAAATTATCGCTAATTTAATAGCAGGGAATATATTTTTTGCTACTGCGGGATATATAATTAAAAGTATTTTTCACGGCTGTTTCTTAAAACAATCTATTTTGTTCAACGCCAGGCGCATAGCTTTTCAACTTTTTCTTTTTTTGCTAAGGAATTTCAAACGAAAAGGTAACATCAATCGTTTTATTTACAGTATTCGAATATTGATGAAAAAAGTAGGTTATTGTTTTAATGACTTAATATGCAGATTAAATTAGTAAAAGAAATATTCACCCGGTCAACTTGTTATTTTTGTGAGACCTAGTTTTACACTATTTATCTTGTCTGAAAACAGAATTAACAATAATTACCATGATTGTGTAGTTTTTGTATCATAATATTGATTTTGGATACAGTATTTTATTTATTTTTCAATCTAGTAGATCTATTAGAAAATTTTGATTTAATAATACATTTTTTAAAATTAAAACTTAATTACCGGTATTTTAGTTTTTTTTAAGAAAAAAATTATCTCAGTTGTTAAATAGCTCGTACTCGCATAATTATACGGTAAATGTAGTCACATTAACATTAATTTTTTTAAAAATTATTATTGTGCATTTTCATTGAAAAAAAAAATCAAGTTTATTAAATTAAAACCTATTCAATAAATTTAATATGAAAATTTATTTGGAAAAACTAAACAATTACTTGTTGAAGGTTCTTTTAGAAATTCATTTAGGATGCAAAATTTGATTACAAATAACCTTGACTAAATTTTTTTTGTTAGTAAAGTATTTTTATATTGTTATTTATATTGCGTGATGCGGAGAAATATATTTATCTGGTACAGTGGTACTCGTGTTTATTTAATTTTGCACAAAAGACACGATTTGATTGGGGGAATATGAATGATCCGAGTTGCGAAACTTTGTCAAACACATGTAATTCGGCAACACTTTTTTACATGGTCTTTTCAACAATACTGTAGTATAAAATTGAGTCAGTAAGTTAACTGCAGACTACTGTACATGTACAGTGTACAATATACCGGTAGTATGAAAAATGGAAGGAAGATTATATAATTATTATAATATCAAAAGTTACGATATGCTTTAATGATGTCATTAATTTAATGATGGTGTTATACCATCCATAATTCATAATTATTTGAGTCGAGGGGCTATTAGGAAAAGTGGTCAAATGAAAGGAATATAGCTTGAACACTGCCATGTCATGTTCTCGGAGTAGTAATCCAACCAAACTTTAAAAGCATTTCTAAAACGAAAAGTAAGTTTTTATACTTTTTTCTATGATTTTCTATCTAAATTTATTTTTATAATTTTTTTAAGAAACTAAATATGAATACTGCAGATGAAAAAGCGGCAATTTCTTTTTTTACTTGTTTTATCTAGTTAAATACAGTATATGACTGATTCAAAGTAGATAGCACTCGAATATAGTTTATAAATTTGTTTCTCTCAAAATATGTTATAAGTTTAAATTATATCGCCAATTTTTCTAGATTTACCGATATAAAATATATTTTTTAATTTAATTTATTGCAGATTTCTGGCGAAAAGACCGAATAGATTAGATTGAGTCAATGACTCAATTCCATACCATTAGTTTTTGTTAGCTTCAATTTAATGTTATTCTTACTACTTACAAACATGTTCTAAAAGCACTGTATTTAATCGATTTTGAAAATTGATTTCATTTGTAATTTTTTTTAAAAAAAAATATAGATTTTCGTAAAACGAATATAATCCGATATTATTTTTTTTTCCCTTCCAGTTAACGCAATTGGCAGAAAAGGAAGAAAGAAAAGGGAAAAAAAAGGTGCAACAAATTTAATGTATAAAAGAATGGAACTGGACGTGTACTGAATAATTATTAGTACCGTAGGTAAAGAAGAAACGTGTTGGTCGGTTGAAGAAAATCTTGAAGAAAAAGCGTCATCAACTTTTTATTGATAAATTACTGACCCGGTTATTTTCTGTATTTCGGCTGTTGTGGTTTTTTTTTTTTTTTTGGTTTTGTTGCTTGGTTTCGTTATTTGTTGAAGCGTTTGTTGTCCTCAGCTTATCTAACGCCGCCGCCGCCTAAATTACGTTAGCCGACGAGTGCAACATCATGAAGACCTCGCTTCCAGTGTTGTTGAACGCGGCGTTGGAGACGGTCCGATGCGCATGCCTCTGCGTCATGGAGTATCCTAGCCGGGCCGCCCTTTATCGAGCAGCCGCGCTCGCCTTACTAGCCTCTTTCATGTGCAACTATCTCGGATGGCCCATCAATCAAATATCCCTAGGCTTGATCGCCTTCGTTTCCCTACTTATCAACACCGGACTATCCAATTACCTGTATGTCGCATTCTGGACCCTACCACGTGACATCAGGTAAGCCAAAAGTTTTTTTTTTACTTTCTCGTACAAGTTTTCAATCGAACCTTTAAAATAGAGTTAAAGTATGGTTGACTTTGTTTACAATAACACAAGGTAAAAAATGTTTTGGAAAAGAGTATGGGAATTCCAGAATTAAGAGATATTCAAATTAGGTCAATAGTACATTACCGGTGTTTTAAAGCTTACATTACATGTATTTTAAAGTGTACATTCTGAGAATGGAACTTTTTACACGTCAATACATTCTTACTAGGCAAATGTATTTGATTTTACTTACTTTGGTAATACAAACATTTTTGAGTTTTAATAATTTTTTTCCGGATTTGAACGATGCTGAAATGAAGGATTAATTTTATTTATTTTTTATTCAAACAACTTAAAGCTTTTTATTTACATGCTAAACATAGATTGTATCAAGTGATACATTGCTTATTAAAGTTTCTCACATGTTCCTTAGTTCTTTATTATAAACTTTGATGAAACCTGCACTATAGCCTAATTGAAAATTCAACAGTTCAAAATAGTCATTTTCGAAATGTGGAATATTAAAAAAGATTTTTCAACTTTTATTTCGAAAAACTTTTTCTGAAATTTTTTTTTTAGCCAACTACACAAATCCGTCGAGGAAGTTTTTTTGCCGTAGCTTAATAGCTTATAATTACTGAGAATTTCACACAAGTTTAGGCCTATTTTAACCGAAAAGCTATACCTGAATGAGTTATGTTTTTCAACCCGAAGAAGTTTATTTTACGAAAGTTCGATCGCACTTAAAAAGTCAATATTGACATTTGCGCTTGATTTCCGATAACTAAAATAGATCACGCCACACATTTCGAAAAATCGACACTATTATCATTCAACTGCGTTTATCAATAAGCTTACATGATTTTTGGGATACAATAGCCATATAATGCCGCGATCAATTGTTTATGTGGAAGGAAATTAATTTTTTTTAATATCGATTAGAGCGGAATGGGTGGTTTTGGGGAGAAGAGGATTTTTTTTTTATCACTTTCATGTTTGCGGAAGTAGGTTACGTTACCCCTTAATCAAATACCGTCAGTTATGATTTGAGATCAAGGAGTGAATGGTAAAGAATAGGAAATCGCGCGCGTTTAAAACTTAAGGAATTTAGGTTTTATTTTTTTAAAAAAATTGAAGCAAAGGCGGATGTTTTGCGTTCGGAGTGAAAGTGGTATATTAAACCATATCTGCATTATACCCTTTTTCCACCGAAGTTGTCAATCGCGATTGACGAGGTTTCTTTCGATAGCTGCATTCAGAAACACATTAAAAGTCATATTTAAGAGCAAAGTCAAAAGTATGACTTTTAATGTGTTTCTGAATGCAGCTATCGAAAGAAACCTCGCCAATCGCGATTGACAATTTCGGTGGAAAAAGAGTATTACGTAGGTTATTAAACATGTCTATACTGTAGAAGTAGGCCCGCCCTCAAACTGCAAGTAAATAATGCGTCGACATCAAGCCATTTGAGCAATGTTTGGTAACGCGCGTGTAAACTGACGATTGACGCACATTGCTATGGCGAATTTTTTTTATCGAGTGAAAAAAATATTTTTTTTGTATTTGATGTGTTCTCGTCGGATTTCCCTCGTCCAAGTTCCTCTCATAAATTTCAAGGTCATTACTATTAGCCTGGCCACTAGTGGGTCATCTCAGGTGTGTTGTTTAGTACATGTACACGTATGAAGAAGGCTAATTTCGCCCACAGCTGATTTTGAAGTAAAGTACAGGTGAAGTGGGGAGGATGACCTATTCTTGACCTACTAGTGGCGCAGATAACCTTTACTTCAACTTAAAACGATGACAAAGTCTATTTTTTTTTGTTTGCTTTTTCACATTACAGTATTTTAAAAAAAAATTTCTGAAATTTTTGTTTTCCCATGGTTTTTATTTTTTTTTTCTGTTTTGGTTTTACATTTTGCAATATAATTACTAAAGCTTTAATTTACTGGCTATAGTTTTATGTAACAAGTTTTCTATTCCCGCTGGGAAATTTAAATCTTTCTTTTCATTAGAGTTTTTTTTTTTTTCATTTCCTGAAATTATTTACTTCGTAAACATCGTGGCTTTAACGTAACCTACTTAGCCTTTTTGTTGTTAAGAAAACTTAAATCTTATCCGACTACTATAACATCTTGCTATAACTTAACTTTCCTTGTTTTTATGAGGGCGCAGTGCAAAAAAAAAAAGTTTTTTAATCAAGCGCCGTTTTCCCAAGCGTCATTCAAGACCTTGTGCGTTGGTTATCTTACCGTAGCTTTCTACTTAAAAGCGCCTTTCGGAGAATGTGCATTCTCTCTCCAAGCCGTGCCTTTCAAAACGACAAATGCACGCAATAAAAGCGCTTCTTGCTTCACTGTGCCCTATTGCATAAATCTTAGAGGCGCGATAATTATGACAATATTATTGCTACAATAATATTGGACAAGACTAGTGGCGGTCGTTTCTGTTCATAAACATTCATTTTGACATTTGTATAGCAGTCAATTAGACAATTGTAAGTTTTGGTTCCGTAAACATTGATAATCGTCAGGAAAATCTTGGAAAATTGTCTAGCCCTGTAGCACACATTTGTTAATAATTTTGTTTTATGAAACATAACTTTTATGACAATTTTACAAATCTGACAATTGCGTGTCAAATTGTCAGAAAAACCATACGAAAAATCATGTAGGCTACAGTATGTGTAAAAAAATACGAGGGTTGAATGATAAGTAATGCCTCCACCTTTGTAATTTGCGTTTGGATTGGAATATTTTCAAAATTCAAAC
>JAQGAY010001163.1:0-16159 GCA_034698085.1 Polydesmus angustus | reverse complement strand
GTGTTGGGGAGCGTGCGCTACCTTTGCGCTCCATTTCTGGCCTTACCCTCGCTAAAAAAGTGTTTCACTTCAAAAAACCCCATTAAATTATATTAAACAAATTGAAGAGTAGAAATAAAATAGGCTGGAAGTGCCATTTTTGAAAAAGTAGGTTTTTTTATTTTAAAAGGCTGTAGGCATCAAGGCCAATGTAACAAAATTTAGCTGAAAGTGCCGTCTCCTTTTATTCAGTGCCAATAGATAGATTATGGTAGGTGTATGTTCAGGGTTCATTTCCACTAAACAGCTGAATGTGCAATTGTAAACATCTCGGGAAAAAAACATAATGAATTTGAATCAAATAAAATTCTTAGAATCAAATGCACTTAATATTACAGAACATAATTCAAACTGAAAATTTTATTGTGCAAAAAAATTAGATTACAAATTCAACAAAAAAATATCAACTTTATATACTAATTAAAAGGAAACATTATAAATTAAATAACTAATAAATAAAATTTTTCAATAATTAGTAAGCATAAAAAATAAAAATGTTCAATATAATTTTAGTAAACATACAAAATAAAAATTAACACCAATACAAAAAAAAAACAATTTAAAAATTAATAACTCACAGAATTAAATTTGCATGTGACAAATCAAACATATAATTAAAAAAAAACATGAAAAAAGGGCAAAAAATCAAATAATAAATAAAAACAAAAAAAAATTATATCTTTATTACGTTTTCCCCCCCTGCGGTAAAAAGGGTATTAATCCGACGTTTTGTTTAAGCAGCTGAGAAAACTGTTTGAAGCCAAACGTAATATTAGGAGCAATTAAATTAAATCTTTTAAGTTTTTTTCATACAATTAATTTTGACAGGAGTTTATTAAAAAAAAAATTAATATTTTAAAATTTAAAAAACCATTAGAATTATGAATTGCAAAATAAATGCATGAAATACAACTTGAACAGGTAATAAAATGAAACATAATGCCATTGTGTGACAAAATGGAAAATGTGCTACATTCATTAATCAAGCTGAAAAAATCCGAAAATAAATTTGCCAATGGCCATTTCTGAATTGGATTCAACTTTTAACAAAAAACATTTTTGTAAATGAATTAATTAACTACGTAAATAATAAATATTATAATTAGTAAGTTATTTTCTAATAGGATGAAACGAGTGAATTACATGTTAGCATCGTGTTCTTTCAAATTTACATTATTAAGGTACTTTTTACGTTAATAAAAATGAAATAATAGAAATAAATACGAAATAATTCATTAAGAATAACAGTTTTTAAAATTTGCTTACATTATTAAACCAAATTTATTGAAAAACAACTATGGTATTAAAAAATTACAAAAATAAAAAAAAAAAAAATTCAGCTACCTATTTGTAACCTGGAAAAATTAAATTTTAATCGCATAAGGAAAAACAAACAAAAATTAAAATTATATTTTAAATAATAAAACGTTTTCAATAATTTTTTAATTCTCCTTTAATTTAACTTTTATTTTTGATTAAAAACAGCGTTTTAAAATTCAAATTAACCAAAAAAAATTCATTTTATAAACTAATAAAATTTAATAAAAAAATGCCTTTAACAAAAAGACAGGCAAATTACAAAAACCAGTAAAAATAAATCCGAGAAAAATTTAGGTCAAGCTTTGGCAAAAAATTGGAGAATGGCGAAAGTTTAAAATAACAAAACCATAATTTTTTAAAAAAAAAAATAAATGTAACTTTTTATTAAACTTCAATAATTATAATAAACAAATCTGTTCATTAAAAATTTCGAATTTAAAAAAAAGTGACCAATTAAAACGATATAAAATAATTTGAAACGTGAACAATATAAAAGCAGTTGACATTAAAAATGGCCTTCATGTTTTAAAGAAAACACACTCAATTTTATGAGGGAGATTTACAAGGAATAAAGAATTTATTTAAAATATAACATTGAAAATTTCAGCATAAAAATTACTACCTTTCCAAAATATATTTTAACCCGCAATAAATTTACAATGTGGCACAGAACAAATTAATTTGCGTTATTGTTATATTTTTCAACATTTTTACACTATTAAATAAAAAAAAAAATAATAAAATGAGGAGAAAAAAATGACCAAAAATGAAAGGAAAATTAACAATTATTAAGAAAATAATAAAATGAGATATCAACAATAACTATAGGCTTCTAATTGATAAGACAAATCGTACAATAAATTAAGGCAAAATAAATTGTTAACCAAATGACAATACCATTAAAATGATGAAAGACATGACATAAAATCTTCCATAAATCACCATTAGCAAAAACTACAATGGAGATAAATTTGGAATAAATTAATAAATTATAAGGATGTGGCCGAAATCGCGATAGACAACGTTGCTAATTAAAATTAAAACATATTTCAAATATATTACAAAGAAAAATGTGGAACAATGAAAAACACGTGGCACGTGTAACCAGAGTAACCATATAAAAACAATAAAAAAAAAGCTTCAACCAAAATTTTATAGATTCACATTTAATTTTGTATACTTGTTAAATAAAACTTTAGTTTTTTTAATTTATTATAAAAACACCAAATTTCTGTAAAGAGGAATAATGAAAGTAAATAAAAAATTTAAAAAACATTAACTCAAAAGTAAAAAATAATAAATGAATTTAAAAGTTTTAAATACAGCATTTTATTTTAAAATAATATATAGACAAAAAGTTTTTAAAAAAATAATTCTTATAAATGATATTAGGATTATATCATTAAAACATAGATTTTACTTTTTTTTTAAAAAAAAAAAAAAGTGCTGGGATATGACGTACTTTAAAAAACAAACAAAAAAATTTAATATTAAAATAATAAAAAATAATTAAGAATAATTTATAAAATCACTTGAGACAGCAAAAACAATACCTCCACAATATATTTTAATTATCTTTATCTTAACAAACTTTAATATTTTTTAAAAAAGTGTTTATTTTTATAGCAAAAATAAACGATTAACTTTTTTTTAAAGAATAACAACAATACCGTAATAATAAATTTATTTTAAAAAATAAATATTTACCTGTCCTTAAACAAAATTAAACTTTTAAATCAAAGACAACTGTAAAATAGTTATAGATAGCAACAAAAAGAATAGCGATTTTGTAACAAAAATAAAATCACAACTAATAATTTTCTTAAGTAACTAATACAAATTGCAAATGTCAAGTATCAATTTTCTAATTTAAAAAAAAATTATTTTCAAAAATTCAAACTATGCGAAAGAAATAAAAAGCTACAAATAACATTGTGACGTGAAAAACAGAAGTAAATTGTTTAAGCAACAAAATTAAATTACAAATACATTAAAAAAACACAATCATGAAAAACAAAACATGGAAATTTTTCAAGACAATACTTTCCCTGTACCAAAGATTTTCGAATAAATGAATTAAAAAATGAAATTATTGTTAATTGGTTTTAAGAGTTGTAATAACAAAATTGAAAATGAGTTTAATTAGCTCTTTAAGATTAAGGAATTTTAAATAAAGTTGTTCAATAATAATTCATTTTAAGACTCAAAAAGAGTCAGCATTACTTCACTTAACAAACATAAAAAAATAATTAATAAATTTTTTTTTAAAAAAATTAAAATTTCAATTAAAAGTATAACAATTAAATTATGGCATTCAATGATAAAAATAATATAAAAATAAACCAGTAAACTGAATTACCCAAAAACAATTAAAGAATATACCAATTGGGTGCTAAAATCGATATTGAATAATTAAATAAGAATGCTTATTAGCAATCGCATCAATGACAAAAAAAAGAGTAAAAAAAAAACTTTTAAAGTATCATTTACAATAAAATTCTGCATTCAATGTTTGCATAACATTATGTATGAAATAAAAAATTAAATTAACAAAAAAAAAATTAAATACAGGTACATTATTTTCATTCTATAAGTAAATAAAATGTATCAGTATTAATCTAATAATATAAATACAGATTATCTAAAAGCAAGCAATTAAGTTTTGTTGAATAAAATCATTTCCTTTTCTTAGCATTACATGCCCTAATATTTCTGTAATTTTGTTTCAAATCATTTGCTAAATTGAAAAAAAACATTAAATTAAACATTTATTAAATTATTAAGAAAACTTATATTTTAATAATAAAAACATATATTCAAATCAAATGACTAATGGGCAATTGCAAAATACAATTTATTTTAATTTATTCAAGTGTACATGGCTGGTTGTTGGTATTTGGCAGTTGATACACATGTTTTATAAATTAGTTTAAAAGAATAAAAAAATAACCTGCTTAAAAATCAAGTGTTTCCAGTGTTTCAAACAAATAATATAAAAATGTAACAATAAAAATAGATTTTACTTGTATACAGTGTACTGGTATACCAAAATGAAAATCCAAAAAAAAAAAAAATGAAAATCTAAAAAAAAAAAATGAAAATACAAATAAAAAAATTTAAAATAAAAATAGACAAAGAAATGGTTTTAAATTATAGCCTTTATTTTTCATCCCTTATTTAGCCGAGGCCATAAAAACGTAATTAAAAATTAAAATAAATTCTCAATACAATAATGATTAAACAAACTCCAAAAAAAAAGAACAATACAACAGACGATTTAGTCATTAACTGCAGAGCGCAGTTGTTAAGTAAGGCATGCATTATTAAGAGTGAAATAATTACGTAAATTGATTTATAGATATGTTAGAAATAGGTAATTGTAAGAATTTTAATGCCTCATAGGTAAATATGAGAAATAATTTATATATGATTTATATAGGTAAACAGTTTCATTTGCAAAAAAAATTTACTCAAAACCAAATTAATTTAGGTTATAAAATAATTATACCAATAATCTTGCACATGATTATCTTTAAAATCAGGATTAATATAAAAATGAAAAAAACATTGAAAATGTAGAAAACATCAATGAAAAAGAAAAAAATACATAAAGTGTGTAAACCATATAAAAAATAAAAATTGTAACTCGCAAAACATTTAAACATTGAATAAAATTAATTATAACAAATCAACAAAATTATGAACAAAAAATCTAACAGGTTAAGCAAGTTAATTAAATTACTTGTGAATATAAGTTTAATAATTACCGGTAACTATTTAATAGTTCACCGACCTCTTTATTTAATTTAAAGAAAAACCTAGAATAACCTCTCATTAAATTAATACATTAGGCAAAAACATTGCAAACGAATTAAATTAAAAAGAAATTGGATTGGAGTACAAAAAATTTGGAACCAAAAATAATCTAGTTAAACACTAGAAAAAAAAAACTTTTTTTGTGCAACAATTATTTAGTTTTCTCACAGAAAATTTTAACAGAGAAACCTAAATAACAAAAAAAAAAAAAAAAAATTTAAAATAAAAAGAAACCCCACAAATTGACTTAATAATAATATCACTCAACATGTTTTTATTTCAAATTATATTTATAAAATCAAAAACACTAACCAGTAAATAAAAATAATACCTAATAAAAAAACCGTTAAAAATGTCAAAAACAATAAAATTTTAAAACAAAATTTTAAATTTAAAAAAAACATACCAAACTCTGTTAACATCTAACAAAATAGCAATGTTATTTTATAAATGATCATCTCAACCACCTTGGAGCAAAACCAATTTTTAATTTCGTTAAATGATTTTTGTTTTATAATTTTATTATTTCTATTCCGCAAAGAGTAATTGAAAAATAATAATGTTAAAACAAGGTTCAACAATACTCGACCCTAAAATTAAAAAAATGAACATCTGTAAATTGAAAATGCAATGAGTGCTACTAAATTCTAATAAAACAATAAAAACAGTAATAAAATAGGTAAAATAAAAGTCACGACAACCATTGTTAAGAAAACATTCGGATTAAATTAACATATGTGGTATTTTTCCTTTCTAAAAACTCAAAATTTTAATAATGATTATATTCAATAAAAAAAATAGTAAAAATGATTATAGACAAATTAAATTAAGACCAAGATTAAATATTTAAAAAATATACACAAAGCAAACATAATCAAATTTAAATGTCAAAAAAATTTTCAGCGAAATAAACATGTTACAAAATTTAAAAAAAATTAAATGTGCAAAAATTTAAAAAAAAATAAATGAATTACTCTCAAGATAATATTAAATGCCCGATTTTATAGTAATAATTTTTTAATTATTATTTTGATGGCGGATGTAAGGCAAGAAAATAATTTTTACATTACACAAAAAAAAAAATTATTAAAAAAAAATTAAATTAGGATAAATATAATATAATTTTAATGAAAATTTTAATTATTAAGAAAGAAAAAAAAATTATTAAAAATTAAATAGTAATAAAATAATTACATAAACCATTTTGTATTTAACCTAGTTAATCAATTTAAAAAGAAACCAAAATAAATCTTACGATATAAACACCACAATATTGAAGACGATAAACGTTCAAATTAGTAAAAATAATGTTAATTAAATTTATTAACAACTCAAATTTGCTAATACATGTAATAGTAAAATACAAAATTAGTACGTTACAAGAGCAAAGATGCAAATATCGATGGCCAACCTCACAAATGTTGTAACTACAGTTTTTGTGTTTTCGAGAAAAACGAATTTTAAAGTTTGAAAATGTGATGTAAAAATTTATTCTGTGCAAAAAAAAAATTTTTGATAGGGAATATAGATTGGACTGTAATGCATCATTTGGCATAAAAAGTCTTAAGTTTTGTTACAATTTTTATTTAATTAAACATTTTATTAAAAATTGTGTATGCACTTACAACCATTTTCAAGGAAATATGCATATGAACATAATTTTATATTGTTCTGATGACGAACTTCACAAATGTTGTAAGTTTTAGCCATTACTGCACAAATGTTGTAAGTGCACATTTTTTGGTGCACTTACCACATTTGCGCAGTAATTTCTACAATTTTGACTGTTTTAAGCTCTCTTACAACTTCTGTGCATTCAAAAATCAATCCAACTGCACTTACAACACATGAGAATTCCCTTATAACTTAATTTCCATTGGATAAATCACTTACAACAAGTGTGCAGACGAAACTTTAGGCATCAAGGAATTTTTTCCAACACTTAACTCAAATTTGCAATTTTTGCACTTACAACATTTGTGAAGTAAGCCATCGATATGTTGAAAATTACAACGTAATCATAGTAAAATAAAATAAATTAAACGGATTGATTTTTATTGATTTAAAATTAAAAAAAAAACATTTCAAACATTAGAATAAATTAACTAAAATAAAAATTAATAGAACATATAATAATAGCTTAAAAACTATGTTAAAACATAAGTTGCAAACGTAACATGAGAATTACTATTCCTTATATTTCAATTCATAATCTTAACCGAGATTTCAAGCCTGGAAAATACATAATATTTACGTGGAATTATATGAATAATGAACGAAACAGAATAAAGCACATGGGTTTCTATCATCAATAATAAACATTAAAACTCAGATAAATTTTAATTAAATCATTGCCATGTACAGGTTTAACAATGAAACAAGTGTGGACTTGATAATAAAAAAAATTATTTTTTTAAATAAAACAAAAAGGAAAAAATGCCATTAAAAATTATAATTAATTGCCGCCGACTGCTTTGGGTAATAACATATAATGTATTTAAGGTTAAATAAAGATAATAGTAAAATAAAAATGGATGAAAAAGAGCACGTGGTTCATAACAACAACAAACACGTTTTTCAAAATCTCCAAAAATATTCATCCACTCGTTTGGAAAGATTAATGAAAGATAAAATTTCACGCTGTAAACGTTAAAATAAAAACGTATTCGAAGAGAGTTTATTACGAGAAAATTGATTTAAAAATGGAACAATGGAAAGCACATGGTTCGCAACAACAAACACATTTTTCAAAATCCGCTTTAATCTAATAGAAATTATAATCATCCGAAGTTAAAAATAAACAAACAATCAAATAGGATGAATTTTGAGCTAATATAAACATCTATTTCAAAAAAATTAAACTTAATAATTATTTTTAGAAAAATGCCAAAATAGGAAATGTTGAGTTGGAGCAATTTGCAGCGTGACTTTCTCCAAACAACTTCACTTTCCAACTGCCATCTGGTGGCGAGCTCAAAAAGAGCGCTCTCTACCGCTACTTAGCCGTTGAAGAGGAGGAGCTAAGTAAAGGAGAGTTTATTTTATGTAACCAGGGTAACCACAATTAAAAATGAAAACAATATTACCCAGATTTTGAAGCGCTCTTTTTGAATAATTTAAAAAAAAAAAAAATAAGAATTTTTAAAGTCACCAGAGAAAGTAAAACAATAATATTTTAATTAACCACACGTAAAAATTTAGAGATTAACACCTTTCAAATAAATCACAAATTCATCATTCAACTAACTAAAAATAATTGTCAAATAAATCCATCCAGATTATAATTATTTTTTTGAAGAATTTTTTCATTTGATTTAGAAAAACTTTGGAGCGGTAATTGTAAATACTGTTCCTACAATTAAAAAATAGTAAACAATTATTAAATAATATCAAAAGAGAAGAATAAGAGCTTGAGTAACGTCATAACTATTATTATTTAAATATAATATAGGGTGTTCGTTGGATGACGATAGTTATGAAACATGAATAAATCAGTCCAATTTTAATGAAAATAAATTATTTTTTTAATATTTACATTAATTAACACCTTCCACTTAGTAATAAAAAACAACTTTTAGAAAATGACCTCTACAACTGAGTCGGCACGTGTAAAAGTGCTCACACTCTCATTTTGACGGCTAAACCTTTTGAGGACTTGCAGCCTGCACCTGCCGACTGCATTTCGGCACGTGTCGGCATCTACCATATAGGATTAATGCAGTTAGCACGTTACTAACGAATCAAAAATTAATATTAGAACTATATTATTAAAACTAACCTCGAAATATAGACTTCAAAAAAATCAACACATTCCAATATTTGAAATGAGATTAAAATATAATTTTTTTTTTTTTTTTTTTTTGATCTGGGAATTTATATATATAAAAAAAATAGGCCAACCAGTACAAGAAAAATTTAAAAACTACACTTTTTTTTATTGTCAACCTATTTTTTTGTAAACCCTTTTAAATAAACCCGTAATAGCAGCAAATATTATTAGTTGCTAAAATTTATGTACAATAAAAATAAATAAAAAATTAAAATGGGCATAGAAAAACACAAACTCAATATTTTCTGAACTTAGTTTCTGCGCATACAATTGCTTATTAAATAAAAAAAGAAAATCTCATGAAAAACCAATGAATTATGGTGAGAAATTAAAAAAAAGTGTAAATATAAAACACTTTTAGATCATAATAAACTTTTACCAACGGTAACACAATAAAGAAAGCACATAATGGGGAAAAAATTATACAAATTTAAATCACATTAGTAATAAATCATATTTTTCTTTGACATTATACGACAATAAATTTCCAAAAAAAAAAATAAGTTAAGTCCAGACATGAGCAATGAACACTAAAATAAATTTATATATTAAAAGAAGTTAGAAAATAGGTACATGTAATAAAATTATAAGCGCGAGACAATTCAACTTATTAAACATGGAACAATTTTTTAATTGAGTCATCAAAAGAAAATATTATAAGAAAACGAAATATTTTGCGGAAATTAAAAAAAAAACAACATAATTTAAAACACGTGACAACATAAAACCAATGATGTTCACGTTTAATTATTTAAAAATAAAAATAAAATGTTAAATTAAATAAATAACTTTAAATAAATCATAAATAAACTGCATATAAATAATAAAACCCACATCCTCAAATTTCCTAAATTCGCATTTCCTTTTATGTCGAAAAAATGCAGCTATACTAAATTTAAACATAAAATAAAGATCACACAAATTCCACTAAAATGAAATTACAAGAAAACCAAAAAAAAATAGAACCTCGAAAAATATAACATAAAAAATTCATTAATAATATTTATTTTGAAAAGCGCTCCTTTTGTGAAAACCCTGTAAGTTTTCCACTATCTCAACTATGAAAGTAAAAAATTTATAAAATTTAAAAAAAAAAATCATTGAAATTAAAATGTAAATAATACACACGAAACCAATTTAGTCATTTTAGTTTGCTACCAGAAAAAAATAAAATGGCTAAAATAAAAATAATCAATTCAAACTTAAAAATAAACCTGTGGAATTTGCATCAACATAGGTTTGAGTACTAAATGTAAGCCTATAGCTTTTAAAAATAATCTAAAAAATAAAAATTAGAAATGAAACAAAAATTATAAAACAATTAAGTTAGTCTAAAAAAAAATATTATTAAATAATCTTTTTTAAAAAAAATCTTGAATCGACGGTCACCGATTTATGAAATATAAGTTTTATTATAAAAATATTCATACAAAAACTACTCGACATTGTTTCATTCAGCAATTATTATTTGTTCATTAAAACCGAGAAATCGTACTTTATGATAAGTTTGCTTTTGCTTTAAGAAGTAACCAACCCCTTAATTCATTTAAAACAAAAAAAATTAATTTAACATATAAATTAAGCATTTTAAACAAGTAGAAATATTTTATTCAAAATATTATTGCTTTAAAATAAAAAAAAGTCGCGAAGATAATTATTAGTAAAAATTCAATTAGAAAGTAAAAAACAAAAATTTATAAAATACCCAAATCTTAGCTGAAAATTTAATGACAAAACATAACAAATGACAAAATAAGTATAAAAAAAATAAGTACATACCGGTACCGTAAATAGTTTGCGACTTTGTTGACTAAATTTAGTAATCCAAATTTATAAATTTAGTCATACAAGTTAAAAAAAGAAGAAATATTTAGAAGAAGAAAAAAAAGTTTTCCAATTGACCATTAAAAAGAAATACCGTAATTATAAAATAAAATAAATTTAACAGCGTGAAAATATTGTTCTTTAAATAATTAAAATAGTAAAAATTATTTTAAACAAAACGTGCCTTTGAAAAGTTAATTGATCAATTAAGTAAGCCAAAATTAAAAACCAGACAAATTATATGAAAATTAATTTTAAAAATGTATTAAATTTTTCTTTCTAAATGCTTAAAACCTTGCGAAAAAAGCCTTGTCTAAAACTTATTAATATTAGATTAGAAAAAGTCGGTTTTTACATATTTAACTTAAAATTTGAATAGACTGAATTTAAATTTACAATTCATTAAAAATGAAGCTATTAAAATATTAATTATATTTGCGGTTTATTTACATTATGCAGGCTTATCATCTACTGAATTGCCATCTTGTTTATTAATTAAAAAAAAATAAAAATTAGTTACAAAAAAAAAAAAAATTGGTGAACAAAGTTATTAAAGTAACTAATAAAAATAAACACAATTCATACTATAAAACTAAAGCAGAATAATTAAGTTAAATGAAATAAATGATTAAAAAAATTAATGGACAAAAAAAATCCAATGTAATTAATGAATTTCTCAAAATAAATTAAATATATTTTTAAAAAAAAAGAAAATAAATTAAAAAATGAAACAAAAAAACAATAAAAATATAAAAGCAATACTCTAAGACATTAAAAATTATGCACAAGACTAAGTCATCATTCAATAAAACATAATCGAAAAAAAATTCCAGTCTTAAAAATAAACATAAGGGAATATATTGTCTTTGGAAAAACTGGTGTAAATTTTGGCTTTTAGTTTATGATGTTTATTAACTTAATTTAACAAAATACATTTAAAAAAAAAAAAATACGCAAATTGTAAAAAATAAAATAAAATTTTAAAATGAACAAAAAAATTAATTTTTTAAAAATAAAAAAAAACAAACTTAAAAAGAAATTTCCCAAATTACTTAGCAAAATGATGATTGAAGTTAAAATGCAACAACCATTGCAAAATTTAAAAAATGTGACATTTGCAATTAACAACTCAATATTTATACCATTACTAAAATATTGAATGAAAATGTCCGTTACATTTTGTACAATAATTAAGTGAAACACAACAAATTTGCAATTTTTGCTGAAAAAATTTTTTCAATAAGAATTAACAAATTCATCAAAAAAAAAAAACAGCAAAATTAAATCTAAAATAAATTACGGTAAAGCAAAATAAATAATAAAAATAACAATAATAATGTCGAATAAAATTTTAAATAACATAATAATTAGTGTAGAAATTATATAACAAAATTAAATTATAACTTAAGAACAAAATCTCATTATCTTATTGTCGACAAAAAACAAAAAAAAAGAATAAATTAATCGAGAATCGCAACTGAACTGAGCATGTTTTAGAAATTCACCTCTAAAAATCATAAAAATTAAAAAAAAAATTCAAATGGTAAAAATAAAAGCAGGCGCAAAAGCAACCAGATTCGTGAAACAAATGATTAATAGATATCAAAATGCCGCAAAAAAATTTCAACTAAAGTATAACAAGTAAAAAAAAAAAAAAAAAAAGACAGACAATCGACTGCAAAAAATGAAATTAATAAATTTCAATTTTATAAGTGTAAAGCAAGCTTTTAAAATTATAAAAATGAACAAATACGTTTAGAACATTAATTATATAAATATCATTACATTCACCGATAGATCGTGCCTTCACTTTAGTGAGCAAATTAAATCTAATCTTAACAAAAAAATTTTTTTAAGTAAAAAAAAAACTGTTAAAAAAACTATTCAATGACCAGTAAAAAAAATTAATTTATTAAAAAATAAAACAATTTTTATATAAAAAAAAGTTAAAATTTGAGCATAACTATTACACGGAATGTGCTATAAACACACACTGAATTTATTCAGAAAAAGAGAAACTTTCCAGTTAAAAATCAAACGCAAGACTTAAAATAAAATTAAAGCCAATGGTTACAATTAAAAAATATTTATTTTTACACTTTAGTTAACCTTTTATTTATGTTTTAAGGAAAATAACTCAGTTTAATTTATTACTAATAATCACTTTTATTATCGTTTGTTAACTAATAACTTATTGAATAAAATTTATTTTAAGAAAGAATAATTCCGTATTGATAATAATAATTGTCAAAAAAAAAATTATTAGAGAAACGTAGAAAATAAAAGTGAAAAAAAAAAAAAGAAAAAATAATTGTTTTTTTTTTTTTTTTTTTAGCAGAACTAATTCCATGAATGTCCATTTTGTACATTAATTAATATAAAAATGATTTAAAAAAATAATTGAAAAATTGCAATTAAAAGAAAAGTAAAATTATGAGTATTAAAAACAAAATTCACGTAAAACTGTTAAGAAAAGAGAAAAAAAAACCATTTAAATTAAATTAATTTAATTTTTTTTAAAGGAAAATATACTTAAAACAATTTTAAAAAATAGTAAATTAGAATTTCAACTAAAAACTAATATTAAATACGGTATTTGATGAGTTGATTCTACGAAGATTAAATATAAAACAACTTAAAAGAACTACTAAATTAGCCGCAAACAGTTTTAAATTATTAATCAAAAATTATTTTAATTCAATCAAAAAATGAGAAACTTTTTTTTAGGTACTGGTAACAGAATAATTTTGGTTTTTGAAAAATATATTTAAATTAAATTTATACGTACCGGTATCATATAAAATGTGGTAAATTAAAAGAATAATTATTGTGAAAAAGCAAACCTGACAAATACAATCAAATAGGTATAATCAAAAAATAAAAATAATATTTAAAAAGTAAATTGGAATATAAAAAATGTGAAAACCGTATTTATTTTTAAGGTAACTTTTAGGTGAAAATAAATCTTTTAAATTAAAATATAAAATAACCCACAAACAAAAAAACACACTGCCAACACCCCAGGAAAACAAACTTTTGGTTTTGTTAAAAAAAATTGAAAATATAAATATAAAATTAAAAAAAGCAACCAGTTTTTAACAATAAATAAAATTATACAAAGTAAATTACATTAGTAAAAATAATATATAAAAAAAAGAAAGAAAGAAAGCTACTAAAAATAGCCTTAACAAAACGAAAAATATAATTTAATAATTATAAGTTAAAATAAATGCACTTCATAAATAAAAGAAAACTGCAAGAAAAAAATAAAAAATATATTGATAAAATTAAATTATACAGCCACGTAACGTAATAATTGTTCCTCCAATAGAACAACCTAAGTTTAGGTTCAGACTGAGCATTTTTCTTAGAAGCTCAACTTTTCAAATTTAATAAAAAAAATTATAAAATTTAAAATGAAAGAATAAAATTAATTTTATTTGTGTAACAAACAAAAATTAATGATAGAATAGAGAAAAAACAACAAAAGTTGTTAAAAACAAATTATAAATTATAACAAAAATTCAAACCAATAAAAAATAAAAAATTTGAAATTAAATAAAATAAAATAAAATGACAATTTAATACTTTTTTCTACCATTAACTATAAGGCAACCTGAAATTGATTTAATGAAATTAATGAAATTAAAAAATTTAAAATTGTATTTTTATTTATTTATTTGGTTTGATTGCGAAACAATGTTTCAAGTAATTCTACTTTTTTTTAAAAAAATTAAAATAAATTGTTAATAAAATGATGTAAATCATAATTATGTAAATTAAAGTTAATGCATCAATATTCATTGAAAAATATTAATTATGATGCGGCTAATACATTTATAACATACATTGAAAAATAATTTAATTAATAGTACTATTTAAAATATTAGTTTTTATAGTCACAGCCAACTAAATATTATAATCAAATAAAAAAAATGAAACATTTAAAAATATAGAAAAATTCTTCCCTTTAAAACGCAAATAAAAATAAAAAAAATCTTAGTACATTTAAATTATTATTGAAAACTAAAATTTTATTGAAATAAAAATAAATTTAGAAAAAAACAGTTTCAAGAGATTGAAAAAATAATGGACATGGATTACTCAAGATTTAAAAATAATAAAAATTAAAAACTGAAATTATTGTAAAATTTTCATAAATTTTAACTTATAAAATTGATTTTAGATATTTACGAATTTAATTTTTTTGTTGTTTTATTTACTTTTTATTAAAAAAAATTTTTGTAACATTTTAAAGTATGCTACTAAAAAAAAACACCTGAAAAAATCAACATACTAACTTCGAGACAAAAATTCAAAACAACTCCCCATTTAGAATTGAACAATTAAATGAAACTTTTTCGTAATGTAACATTGTAATCATTGTATTATAATGAAAAAAAATAAAAACACACAGTTCCAGTGGATTAACAAACGTTTTTCAATTTTAGTTTAAACAATCAAAATTTCTATAGAACTAAATAAATATTAGTATCAATTAACATTTAGTTAAACATTTACAAAATTAGTAAAGGCTTACGAACTGTTTTAAATATTGACGAATGAATAGTATAATAATCTAAAACAAGTTTCCTAAAACCTTGATTATGCATTTTAAAGTAAACAATACAATTAAAAAGTTTTTAAAACATACGCGGTTTTAAAAATGATGTTCAATTAAAAATAAAATAAGTTGAAAATAAGCAAGTTAGAGAAAACAGTTAGAAATTAGCAAAGTAAAATCTTTAAAAAAAAAAAATAAATGAGAAATGTGGAAATAATATTTACGGTAATTAAATTAAACTAATTAATTTCAATTATCACGTTTTTAGGCCTACTGTAGTTAACGGTAATTTTCATAGTTACTAATTAGAGAATGAAAACATGTAATAAGAATTCGAGAACACGTTTAAGAATTTAGAAAAAAAATTAACATTTTTAACGGAATTTAACAACTAAAATATGAAATACCATTTGCTACTGTATTAAATGTACAGGTAAAAAAATAAACTGATAAATTAAAACATAAATGTAAAACACATGAAAAAAATATTGAGAAAAATTGAAAAACAACAAAATTAAATTACAAAAAAATGAAATATAAAAATATTCATAAAACCGTTACTTATTTTACTAAAAGGAACAACAAATATTAATTAAATACGACTAATAAATCAACAAACAGAGACTTTGACTCTCTAGAGCCAAAAATTAGGGATGTTGATATCGAAAAAAAATATCGATATATATAGTATCTGTTGTTTTTGAGAGTGTGCTAGTGATTTAGTTAAAATAAGTATTTAAAACAATTTATATTTTAGGAGCACTTTT
>JAQGAY010001162.1:0-16179 GCA_034698085.1 Polydesmus angustus | reverse complement strand
AACATTAATGCTCATTAAACGCATTAACAACAGTTGTTGAAATCGCAAACCAATAATCAATTAACTGAATTCATAATTAACAAGAATTTGGCTACTACATGTTGGGGAGAAAGCATATTGTATGCTACCATTTTTAAAAAAATGTTTTTTACCCATTTCGTCAATGTATTTTTTAGGTTTTATATCCACACATCATGTCAACATGACAAATAACATATAGAAATTCTCGAAAATGAATTTTGTAATTTTCATCGTAATTATTAACTATCCCAAGATTCATCAGAATTTCCAATAATAAGAAAATGGCACTTTAACCATTACATTTTAGATCAGTGTAATTTAAGAAAATTATTAATTTTAACAGAAATAGAACAATATTCTTGTTCTTCGAAGTTCTTATTATTAGAAAACAGTTCTAGAGCACTTTTCTGTTATTTAATTATTATGAATGATATTTACCATTGCCTTGCTTGCATTGCTTGAGCACATCGTTAAATCCGTCACATAGGGTTAAATCGTGTTGAGTTTGAGCGCATTCTAAAAATTGTTTTAACTCGAAGCTGCAAATGCCTTGCGCGGGTTGAGTTGGAGGCGCATATTGTTGTTGCGGTTGTTGAGGATCAGCGGCTTGAGTTTCATTGTTTCCGCCGCCGCCGCCACTACCAGTTAAAGCGTGACCAATAGTATGACCCTAAAGAATTAATTTTAACAACTTGCGACAATCCAAAATGATCAAAATTTAATAATTACAATTGCTGATCCAACAGCAACTCCAGCAGCAGTAGTTGCCATTTGCGCAAACATACCTACATTTTTCAAAAAAAAAAAAAAAACCTTGTTTAATCTACGACGTTGGATTTATATTATTGTGATGCTTCTGAATTTACCTGGTTGTTTTGGCTGGGCCATCATTGGCGCTGGAGCAGCAGGAGGAGCGGCTGCAGGAACATTTGATCGTTGCGGAGGCGCAACAGCTCGTGGAGGAGCCGCACGCGCGGGAGCAGAATATGACCTAAAACCGATAATTTTATAAATGTATAATTATTAAAAATCCTTTTATTAATAAACGTTTGTACATTACCTTGAAGGTGAAGCACTTCGACCACGTCTAGGCATTATAAATGTATACAACAAATTACACAAGAAAAGCTCCGTCAAACTATATAAATCAGAATGAGATTAAAGATTATTTAAGAGACTCCACAATAAAATTAATATAATAATCAACAAAGTGAACAAATTATACTGTAATGATGCAACTGAAACTCACCTGACTCGGTTCTAGAAAATTCTAGATAATAATATAGATAACTAAAGTAGGTGCTTTCTAAACGATGTTGCGATGAGAATGGCGGAAATCAAAACGGAAGTTACGTTCACAAATTATAAGCGGAAGTGCATCGCCGGGAATATAAAAGTGGACGTACTTTCGATACAGTACAAAGTCTTGTTTTGGCAGCTTTTAAAGGTCATGTCAAAGGTCATTCAGTTATTTATTGCGTCATTTCCCCATTTTTGACTGGCACGTTAATGTTGTTTCTTTTAGCATAGCTTTGTAAACATTTTAAATTTTTTTCAACAAACTAATTACGGCTATAATTTATTTTTTTTTATTTCAATAAATACCATAAATATTTACTTCTTGTAGATCTATTGATTTATATCCTGTGCAGAATAAATAAAACCTTTGATTGTTATTGTAATCATTTAACTCCTTGGTATTATCTTCCCCATCTTTGTTGCAATTTTTCAAGGTTAAATAATATAGGTTCATCAAACTTTTGTTAAATTCAACTATAATTATCGAAATACTGCGACTTAATTGCTCTGGCAAATTTTTGCATTAATTCGTTATCATGTGCATCTTATTTTTTCAAACAATTGAAAATCCAAAAGCTGATGAATATGCACTAATTTTGGTAAATAACAGAGATGAAGAGTATAAACGTCCTACTCTAGTTGGTGACTTTTGGAAAGAAGCAAGTTACGTAATTGGAGGTCTGTAATAATAATGCAAATCCTTGCATGCAGACCAGTATAATCTCAATAAAATTCCATAACTTTATTTATAGGGAGAGATGCAACAGTGGGAAAAGAAGGTGGCACTTGGTTGGGGATGTCAAAAAATGGAAAAATTGGAGTTTTGTTGAATGTATTGCAACCAGTAGGGGAAGAAAATGCCGAGGCCAAAGGAAGAGGTTGCCAAAGCAAAATACTATAATATTAATAAAATCTTCATATTATATAAAATGATATTTAAAACTTCTGTCATAGGTTCTTTGGTATCTGATTTTTTAAAAGAAGATTTAAACAGCAAAGAATATCTTGATTCGATTTATCAGGAAAGCAAACTGTACAATAATTTTAATTTAGTTACAATTGAAGCCAGGTAAACTAAGTTTAATACATAATCCTATTAACTTTAAGTGCCGATAAAAATACTGTATATTTTTAGGAAACCTTATAACAACTATGTCATTGGACATTACAGCAATTTAACTGATGAACCACCTGAATTTCTTAAATCTGGTAATAATTTTATAATGGCATGATATCAATTATTGCACTAGAGTTGGAACTGTTTAGAATATTAATTTGTAAATTATATTCAGGAATATATGGCATTGGAAATTGCCACTCTTCAACTCCTTGGAATAAAATTGTTTATGGGAAAAAGATATTCGAAAAAATATGTTTAGAATTTACGAGCACAAATCGAAAAAAAGAATTGATTGATCGATTAATTGGATTTTTATCCGACGACACTAAGTAACAAAAGTGCAATAATTCAAATTTTTTTTTGCTTTAAAATTAACGTATTTTATTGCAGACATTCTCCTGATCTACAATTAGAAAAGCAAGGAAGAGGAAAGAGCGAGTCTACTCTTAAAGCCCTCAGTGCGCTGTTCGTTAGAATTCCTGAACGATGTTATGGCACCCGGTATAAATTACGGTACCATTTTTTTTGCTAAACTTTTAACAACAGGTTTTCTATCATTGTTTTAGCACGAACACTATTATTTTGGTGGATGGTAATGGAAATGTGGATTTTATTGAAAGAACTATGAAAGAGCCTATCGACGCCAATAATCCAGTTTTTATAACTAATCAATATCAATTTACTATTTAGGTGGCTGGATTAATGTTTTCTAATTAGTTTCAGTTAGTATGCTGGTATAATTATAATGATTACCAGTAAGAATTACCATATACATTGAAAGAACTAGATGGTCAGAACTAATAAAAATTTAATTCAAGCTATTCCATTTTTAAAATTGAATATAGCAATAACAATAATTTTGGGAATAGTGCTATTGTATTTAGCAAAATTTATAAAAAGGTGACAGGTTGCATTAAAAGACTAGTAACACAATACTAAGTTATAATAATTAATTTAGAAAATATTAGCAAAAAATTAAATATAATAAAACAAAGTAAAATAATAATAAAAAAGTTAAATAATCACTGAAATATAAATACCTTAATTCAAATTATTAAACTTTCATGGTTAAAGATCAACATTCTTTAAATTGCACCCAGATTGTGATGGAGGTTCAACGTCGGTGGGAACAAACTTTCCAATTGGTTTCATTAGTTCCTGAATATTTTATACTTTAAAAACTACTTCAAACTTAATAGTTAAAACTGAACTTACTTTATTTCGCTTTAGTTTTAATAACTCGTCTCTAAGTTTATCTAAAATCAATTGATTCGGTCTATTAGCTGTTGTTCTGCATTGAAGTTCTGTAATTTGTTGTTCCTCTTGCTATACAATTTAATTGAAATTATTATTCTTTATAATAAAATTCTGTAATATCCATTACTTTTTTCTCTTTTAAGGTTTTACATGAACCTTTTCCGTAGAGTCTCAATAGTGACCCCCAACTAGAAATGTGTGAATGCATCGCCTACCAAACATCATTATAAAATTAAAGTTCAATGTAATGTATTCACAGTTAAGCTTTTATTCATAAAAACCACAAACCTGCAATATCGCTTGTGATGCTCTTTGTTTACCATCACGTTTATTTTTACAAACAACTTTGACAATGTGTTTGCCAACAGTCATTGTAAATTCATTTTTTTGATGTTTAAGCGTCTGGGTTTCAAATCTGATTTGAGTATCACCCATTCCATAATTCCTAAACATAATATACCGGGTATTAGATGCGAGTATATATTATTATGTATTCGGTATAAAAGGGTGACCACATAAAAAAAATCACGTTTCCCTCTACATATTAAAATTATGGTAATTTTGACAAAGTGTTGGGTACATGGTACATGTACTAGATTTTTTTTTGAAAATTGTCAAATTTTGTAACAAATTTTCTAAAAAACAAAATAAAAGGTTAAAATGCAATTGTTTTACTGAACGGACATCCAAAATGCAATAATGTTCAGCTAATTAAAGTACATAATTTTGATCACCCTAATTATTATACAGTACATGACATTGTACAGTATATCTAAATTTGTAAAATTAAATTATCCAACCTCTTTAAACATTCCAACAATATCTGATAGGGAGATGGCTGTCCAGCTTTTGCGCACAGTTCGCTCACACGAGGATCTTCAACGCGCACATCATCAAAAAACTGTTTAAAAATATTTTTATTTTTCACATTAAATTTAAATACAGTATATTAAACTACATTTCTTACAGTTAAATCTTGCTGAATTCCTTGAGCTTTATCATCAGGATTTATGCTTTTCATTTGTGGAATTAAAATTTCTAGAGTGGCTTTAGCTGTCAATAAAATAATTAGTTGCAGAATGTTAATATTATACTCGTACATGTACCAATAATCCTTACTAACCTGCGTGCAATTTAGCATATTTTTTACTACTTCCAAATCCAGAGCCATATTCCATGTCGTTAATTACAACAGTGGCACCATATGGAGTACTAGCATTTTCTGAAAATTATTTCAAATTAAGCGCAGTTTGGATTAATAAATTTGGTTTACCGTTACATACCCAGTTCTCGAAATATATATCTAGGTTGCACTTTCATAGCGTGTTGTACATATTCATGTAATATACAAACATGGGATTTGCCATTAGGATTCATCACAAACTCAGCTAATAAATTTAAAAATTTTGTAATCAGCATTATCTTAGTTTCAAATTTAAATGATTACCCCGTCTAGAATTGCTGTTTCCGTGTTCATCCTTGTCCGATGATGACGGTGGAAGCGGACATGTGATAAGTTTAGTTCCAGATGGCTGTATATTAATGTTTAAACTAATTTAAAATACACTTAAGTTAAAACAATTATTATTGTTATTACAAGCGTAGGACGATGCATTTGTTTAATTCGTTGTTGATGTTTACGCCGACCAGCCCAAGTTCTATAAAAAAATTTGTTTTAGTAATTAAACAACTTCACATAAAAATGGCAAAACAATACTTAAAACGTCGAACAGTAATTGTTTTAAACTCAAATAACGCCTGACAATACTCCCGTAATTCAGCTTGGTCTATGAAGTAAATTTTTTATTATTTATTTTACCATACAGTACAGTATTTCAAAAGGAAGGAGGGGAAAGTACCAATGGATTTTTCTTTAAAATTTTCTTGCACAGTTTCAATTTTAGCACTAGGCAATATCTTTCCGGATTTTGCCCCTAGGTGAAAAGATAGAAACTTACATTATTTAAAGTTAAATATTTTTAATAAAGGCTTACCCTCTTCAGAAATATTTTCTGTTAAATTTTCTTCGACAGCCTTCTCAGTTTTAGTGGTGATTTCACGCTCTTTATTTAATTCACGCCGATAATGTAAACAAGGAATGGCAGTTATTGGAACTTGATGTTTCTATTAATAAATGCGTCGAAATAAATATTAAAAATAAAATATCGAATTTGCTAATTACTCGAGCACTTCCGGGTCCCAGAAAGTATGGTTTAGATAGAGTACACACACGGGTTTGTTTATGTAAGTAGATTGGCATTCCACTACTGTGAGTTACCTCAATCCAACCTTCAGGAAGAACTTCGAAATGATCGTTTCCTCGAGCTGAAATGTTTGAAAAATAATGATTCAAAACTTCGTTTAAAAGGGAATAAAAAAAAAATCAAAAACCTTTTAGAACCACTTTTTCTCGTTTC
Source organism: Polydesmus angustus (assembly GCA_034698085.1). NCBI lineage: Eukaryota > Metazoa > Arthropoda > Diplopoda > Polydesmida > Polydesmidae > Polydesmus > Polydesmus angustus. The sequence goes on along the minus strand of JAQGAY010001162.1, from coordinate 10,065 downwards.
TCGTGAGGTTGTTCTTCGTCTTCGTAAGCAAATTTACGATGTTTGTGATACTCTTCTAATTTTTGGTCTAGCATCGCGTCAATTTCTTCTTCTGGAATTTCATCAGTATCTGAAACTGTTTTATCACTATCGTCCCAATAATCATTATGACTGCTTTCGTCTTCATCATAGTCTTCCTCATTTAAATCGTCCAAAACATCATACTCCATTTTCTTATAACCATAATCGACCAGGGAGACTGCTTCGGAGTCATTGATATGATTGTAATTATATTCCACTTCCTCCTCTTCACTTTTATCCATTTCGATCATTTCTTCAACTTTTTCCTCCGCTTGTGGTGAATTAAGGCAATCTTGGTCATCAGGCACAGTTGGCACCTTATTGCCATATAAATACTGGCGTAAAATTTCCTCATTGATCGACATTTTGGCCCTCGGACTACTAGTTGTATCAGCAGATTTCGATTTAGAATTCGAAATTTCTTTGTCAGCAATAGCAACCTTATTTTCAGGAATTACTTTACGAGTTTGAATTGCTAAAACGGGTTTAATTTTTTGAGAAGTAACAGTCTCGTTCGATTCTTCCAATTCCACCGGAGTATCTTTTGATGAAGAAATTTCAATAAATAGCTTTTGACTGTAACAATTATTTGAGTCTGACTTAAGAACTCGATTTCCATTATCTTGACTACCATTAGAAAATTTGTCTGTCTTATATGGGCAAGCTCTTTTTGACCTAAAATCCTTTTTCATAAAATTCATAAAGCCAAAATCGCCCGGTTTACGTTTAATCGAAGAACGAGCATTTTTTTCACTATCATTGTCATCTATCTTCAAATTATCTTTCGGCTCATCCGCCGAAATATCGGTCGCAACATTAACATTTTCTTCAGCCATTTTCCACTAACTAACCACTGAAAAATACGAAAATCCATTTTTTTTCTTCTATAATGTTGACATAAAACTTTACAATAAATTCATTTTCGTTAATATTTGCATAAATATTATTTTTTTAAAATTATACTTATCAATTAAAGATACAAAATCCAGTCTATTTAAGAAACTGAATTTAAATAAAAATATAACCTTTATCAAAATTAACATAATGATTTTCTGCTCAGCTGAATGAATATGCAGTAAATGGTTGCTTTTAAGCAATGCCAAACACCTTGTATAAAGAAAATGTTCATAGTCACATAAACAGATTTACATTTTCGTTATAAAATAAATGCTCAGCATCACTACAAAGAAAACTTGAAAAAAATTGTCCATATTTTGCAATAGTGCTTACGTCGACAAGTTTTAATTTAGAGTTAAATAATTCAAGGAAGTGGAATCATTACAACCGCCACTCTTGAACTTAACTCCAAATAAACATTTTCCTGAATAGAAGTGCAGGTGTAAAATAAATGAAAATTTAACCCGTGGATTCTTCAAATCTTGTAGAAAACAAATTAGCTTCATCAATTTTTAACCAAACAATTAGTTTTGCATTCATAATTTAATTATAATTTTAAAAACTTACTTAAATTGGCAATCTTAATTAAAACCAAGATTAAAATTCATGAAGTCGAAAAATGCGTGAAAGCCCCTCGGTTGTTTCGTCACTCGTGCACACCTACTGGTTGTGTCAAAGCGGTTACAATCTTAAAAATTTATGTTACGCCTCTACTAATTAATTATTATATATCGTTAAATAACTTATACTTGATTATATAATATAGATTAATAATTTTAACCCAAAATAAATAGACACCTGAAAATAATTTACCTTCACCACTAAAGATCCATCTTGAAAATAGAATCCGGAACACCTCCCTCTAGGGAGAGACCTTCAAAGCAGAAAGCTTCATCTGGTGCTACAGCGGGAAGAGAGAACGCCATGCTCTCCTGCAAAGTACAGTACTCATACCCCTTTTTGGTCTTAACATTGGAGAAAATACTTGATTGTACAGATATAACACGAAATAAGCATTGAGTTGTGAAAATACCAAAAGCGTTGATAACAATGGATTCAATTGTTGCGGATTACAGTTCAAATTCTGAGTCGGACGAAGATAACACAAGGTAATAGCTATCACATGCTTCATAATAATCATGCTCCCCAGAAATTCACAATGTTCCTATTTATGTGAATAGAGATTTTGAAGATGAAAATAATTTATTAAAAGCGGGACTTTTTGGCAGCGCAGCTGATAGCGACGAAGACATTGTAGAAGCGAAAACTTCTTCAAACGTGGAAGATGAAAATGTGAACTTCCACAATCATCCTGATAAACTTCCAAAGCCTAGTTTTAATTCCACATGGGATGAACTATCTGGTGTTAGTACCGGAGTTTCCGTGTTTGCCAATCCTTTTCGAGCAGCGGAGGAGGCGCAGAAGAATTTACTGGAAAAGCACGTCAAAATGACTTCAGCTCCGAAACAAACTCAAGTTATCAACGGCAAACAAGTTTGCTGGAATTATCGTAAAGGAAGATGTAGATTCGGCCATAATTGTAAGTTTGCTCACGACTCCGATTTGCCTGCGCCAGTTAAAAAACCTGAAATTGAGACTTTCGAGAAACAATTAGAAACATCGAATGTGATTATTGGTAAACCCATTCGTCAGAAGCAACAAACTTCAACAGCAGAGTCCACGAGTGATGATGAAGATAAACAATACGTTTCAAAGCAGAAAAGAAAATGCGGTTTAGGGGACGGTTTAGTTCCTTCTAAGAAAGTAATGAAAATGTATAATCGACAAAAAGAGAAGTGAAATAAATCGAAAATATTTGTTATAAGGCATGACTGTATTATAATAATTTATACAAAAATTACATAAGTTATTTACAAAAATTAATAGTGTACGCTATCCTTCGATTCCCTTATCAGAGAGTTTTACATCAACTGATCTTTCGGATTCCTGTTAAATTCCCAAATTAATAAAAATTTTAAAGAAGAAAATAATTAGAAGTTTAAATAAGTTCATTACGCTTCTAGTGCTCTTGTAAATCTTTATTTGTCGTCCTAGATCGTCCTTCTCTTGGTTTTCAGTATTGAATTTTAACATTAAACGAATATGAGGAACACTTCCCCAATATTGACCCAATGCCGGTTTTGCAACTTCATCTCCCCATTGTACTTGTTCATTGGTCATCTTCGTCGTATGTAAAGAGAGTTCAAAAATTAAGGTTTTTTTGAAATTCTTGTAATTTATTATTATAACATACCAAAATTGTTTTGTAGAAAACCGAAGACAATATTTTTAGTTTGTTTGCAATTCTGTTCATTAAACTTGTTCCTAAAATTTTTTAAAGAAAGTTATTTGTATACCGGTACTGTATTTATAATAAAAAATGTTAATAAAAATTACCATCTGAACTTCCTACAAATGGTATTAATACAGATGCGATGGAGTCGATGATAATTAACTGAATAGATCGAGCTTGATGATCTCCCTACAACATCAAAATCATTACCGTATTACGTAATATTTTAACTCCAAATATATTTATAATCAGAAACAAATTGTAAATTTTACTTTTTCATTTTCTTCTATAATGTTTTCTAAAATGCAAATTAAATCATAAATGTCGTAAGAAGATTGGTAAGTAATCCGATGTAAAGATTCCAAACAAGTCTATAATAGAAATATATTTTTTGCAACCTATCAAAAATTAAAGTTACGGAAATTTACTTTTTCATTTAAGCCGCTTTCTTGTAAAATTTGTTTAATTCTAGTAGAACTAAATCCGCCGCAGGTGTCAATAAATAATGCACATTTTTTCGTTTTCGAAACATAATGTGTTGAAAGATGAAAACACATCTAAAAATTTTAAAAACGTAATCAATAAAAATTAAGAAGAGCTTGACGTAGAATAATATAGCTGGCTCTGCCTGCGTTTTTCCAGTTCCTGATGATCCAAATATTTCTATTATTTCTCCACACATTATTCCACCATCTAATATAAAATCTAGCCTAAAAAAAGTTTTAAATAGTTAAATTAAAATTTGTATAAAAATTACGTCAACCATTCTCATTACTTTTCAATTCCAGTACCAAAAGCACCTAAATTGGCCAACATTTCTTCATAAGTGTCGTTGGCATTTACAATAGGTGCACAAAACTTTGCAATCAGCTGTTGACGGATAATTACAAGATCCTACAAAAAAAAAAGGTTAAGAAATAAATTATTAAAAAACTTGTAGCAATGTAAACTTCCTCACCTTTATTGGAACACTGCATTTACTGGAAATGTTTTCTAGACTGACTGAGATAATATCAGCAACTGTATAATTTCCCTGAATTAATTTTGCAGCTACACTCTCACTAACAAATGGGCAAATACCAGCCTTTGGTCTCATTTTACTAAAATTTTGTATTTAAACGAGTGTCATAAACAAGTGCCCATTAATTTAGTTTTTGAACATCAAAAACTTACTGTATAATAATTATAATAATGATTATAGCTAGGAGGATAATATTATTATAGCCTACTGAATCAGCAATTCAGAATATTTATTAAATTAAACTGGTATGCGAAGGTGCAAGGAAATCATCAGGAAATCTTATTTTTTTCTTTAACAAAATAAAAAATTGCAAAACCACACAAGTTGATTGTTGAATACCTTTTTTGAAATTCTGCCTTTTAAAAAAAAAAAAAAAATACAGTCATGAGTCATGTGATTGCAGTGCCATCTAGTGGAATTTGAAAGATCTAGAGCATTGCATAATCTGCAATTATGCAATGCGGCTATAAATAGCATCAAATTTACGCACCAAACCAATATAGGAATAAAGTCATGAAGAACAAGTGAATCACTTTTTTTTTGTTTATAAATTGAGATGTGGTGCTTTAAATAAACTCAAAACATATAAATACAATTTTAAAAGAGTCCGGAATTAATTTTCTTGACTACCTTGCTTTTTTTCTACCAGCTGATTAACTTCGATCAAATTCGTGATGGACGAGTGCGATAAATTATGTGAAAACTGGTATCGTAAATATATATAATTTATTTATAAAACCCCCAATTGTTTTTAAATAGGTTGTTTTGTTTTATGCACGTAGCAAAAAAAGTGTTTCTGCGGCTAACTATTCCTTACATAGCGCACACTGTCATCGAAATATTGGATTATGTAAGGTTTGTAATGAGCCATATCCAAAAAATGAAATCGAAAGCCACATGCTTGAAGCCCATACCAAAAAAGCATGTGATAAATGCGGTCAAGAATTTGAAAGGCAAAGTGAAGACAAACATATGGTTAGATTTTGAAATATTTAACTTTATGAAGAAAATGTAAATTGAACATTTTTTTTTTCTTGATCAAAAACTAATAGACGGAAGAATGCACAAAACGATTGGTTAAATGTCATATATGTGAAATAGATGTCCAAGAATGTGAATTGCAAGACCATGTGGACTATTGCGGAAGTCGAACCGAGCTATGTAATGAGTGTAACTGTTATGTCATGCTTAAGTTTAAAGATATTCACTTATCAAGCAATCATGCGTTTCGATCTATGGAAGGTGAGCGGCTCTCTGCAGAGCAAATGTTGCAGCAATACAGTATAATTATTTTATTTGTAGATGCTACTAGTGGTAAAAAAGTTCATTTTGCGCATGTGAATTTAGTTTCTGACGGGCGTGCCACTACTAGTCAACCAGCCGGCACAAGTTCGGAGTTTCCTGACAGGTTACTGAGTGATTTGGAATATGCTCACGGTTACGCTTTTGAAGGTACACTGGGTGATATAAAATATAAGAGAAATAATAATATTAACTTTTTATAAGATTTACTGCCGGAACCTGAGAGCCCACCAAGCTTTACCAATGACTTTAATCACTTACTCAATATTGATGGACAACGAAGAAGGCACCCGCGTATACCAATACTTGATCCATTTGCACAAGAGGAAACCTCCAATCTCTACCGCCTTACTAATGCTACTGCCCGACCACCGAAAACTGTTGATGAAGGTGAATTAAACTCTTGTAATCAAAATCTTTCCCTTTATACACCCTCCACTTATGACCATGTCTGCAGGAGCGAGCAAACAAGAATGGTCGCGAGGCCTACCAAAAAAATGTAACAAAATATAAACTTAAGCATCTGCAGCAACTCCCAGTCTGCTAGTACTAAATGCGCGGCAAAGTGACATGTTTTCACTTTTTTTAAAAATCTTTTCTTAACACTTTTTTAAATGCATCAAAAGTTGGAGGGCGAGTATTAGGAAAGATCCCAATTAACTTTTAATTTTATAGATATCAGAATTCCTTGCGAGGTTTGTGAAGAACTAATTGAACCTATTTTATTAATGGACCATCAAGTATAAATTCGAAACTTTTAATTTAAAATATTAAAGTATTTAACCTAATAATGTTTTATATTTTAGGAAACTTGTAGGGATAATGTAGAAGGAAATAATTTATTAACACGAAACAATTTTTTCTCTCGCTCGTTTTCTTCTGGAAGTAGTGATGAAAGTAGACCGGTTCATGATCATATGCCATTGTATGGCTTCTCTTCTCGGAAATAATTTAAATAATGCTAATTTTTTTTTTTTTTTTGTCTCTTTTCAGAAAACGTGATGCTACTCTGATTCCTTGTGAATATTGCTATAAACCTTTTGATGCTGATATTATTATCGAGCATCAAGTAAGAATGATTATTGTTAATCATGATTCTTTAAAATGAAATTAACCGAAACGAATTGGTTGCAGAGCGGCTGTACCATGGCAGAAAACGTGCTTGTTAATGATCGTGGACTCATCGTATCAAAATCACCACCTGTTAATCCTTTTCTACCTCAGGAACCCCTTGAAGGAGATTATTTAGATGACCTGTTTTTGAAAGAAGCGATAGAAATTTCGTTAAAAGAAGGCGCGCTAAATGAAATTCCTTCACCACAAAATAGAACCTATGATAGAACATTGAATCCAAATGCTGCGACATTTTTGCCCAAAATTAGAAATGTTCCAATCAGAATTGAAGGTAGTCCTCGAGCTTCAACTGCAAACAGACAAAGAATGGAACTCGAGCAAAGTGAAATCGATATACCGAGTCCTGAACAGAGAGGTACGGTATCAAAGTTATGAATATGTTAGGGCCAAGTATTAAAGCGGGCTTATACACGTTGCTTAGCTGTTTTGTCACAATGCATAGGTCTGGTTTATTATTTGGCTCATAAAATGTACATCTAAAAACCAAAATCTTGTAAATATTTCAAATCTAAATATTTTATAACAGATGCAAGACCCAAACGTGAAAACTCCGCGTCCAATTCTCCTCCCAAAGTAGCTAGCATTTTAAAAATTGCTAAATTAATTATAAGAACTAATTATTTTATCTGATTTCAGCCACCCACAAGAAGACGAGCACATAAAGAATAAATTATTAATTGTTGCTAACTAAATATTGTACCGGTATTGCTTTTTTTTTTAAAAGAAATATTAAATAAGTTGCTTTTGAATTTTGCTATTTACTTACTGAGTGATTGAAAAATAAAAAAAATCCACCTCTGTATCCTATTTATCAATTTAATTTATTTCGACTTCCGAAATTATTCACAAATTGTTGACTAAACAATTTATTAACTATAATCAAACTGAAATGGTGAAATTACTGTGGGAAAATTTTCTTTTTTGAAAAAAAAAATCCATTTATACAATAAATTAAAATTAAGAATATAATGTATGATACAAAATAAAAATATACATATCTACATCATTCTGTTTACACTGTTACGAAAAATAGTTCTTTTAAATTCATTATAAGAATAGTTAGTTAATGTTATGTTCAAAGTTTAATTCACACTGTAAGCAATGAAGTGACGCGCGATGATTGAATTTCAACTTCAATGCTTGCTCATTCGAGGTCTAAAATTCTTGTCAAAATAAAATTTGTCATAAATTTGAGAACTGTAATTTGATATTGAGATTTGATTCTGACGCCAACTTTCTCCAATTCTATCCCTTCTAAGTATTAAAATTACATTACAAGGTCACATTGAATACGTACATGTACGTTATAAATTTGAGCAAAACAAATTCCATTTACATCAAAGAGTATTAACAGGGGAATAAATGTTTGAGATTTAACTGGCCTTAAGTTTGCATAAATTGTAAAATGAGACGACAAACTTCATTCTCCTCTCGACGTACACAAAAATTATAGTCTGTACAATGCAAAAAGTTAAATAAGATTTTCATATCCTCTAGGCTCTAATTGGCTTTGTGATTCAGTCAATTGAAAAGTGGTAAACTGTGAAAATCAAATCCCCGCTTTCCTTTAACTGCGCAGTATACATATACAACGTGATAAGCTGAAAATCAAAAAGGAAAATGTCTTTCAAACAAGCCTAACAAGATTAATAAAATAGTATGTTGTATTTCTTACCACCGGGAATGAAACAAATGGTACCGGCAATAAAAAACACGAATCCCTTAAAACCTTTCAATTGAAAACATAAACGTTTGACGTGAGAACTGGAAACCTTTCGACAAAATAAAAACTATTATTACCTGCTATCGGCATAATTTCGACTAATATTCCTGTCGCCACCAAACCTTTATCAAAATCACCATTATTTTATAAATTTAAATTCTTATTAAATGATCCATACGAATTAATTTCAATAAAATAAAACCCACCTAAGCCCACAATGGTCAATATGCAAGCGGATAATATAATTTTCCAATTTTGTCTGACCTTGGGATGTTTGAACCAACTATTAAAAACTTATAAATAATTCCATTATGTTTAAAATTCCAATTCAATTTTCAGAACTACCTGAGATGTGAATCGTACTTTTCATTTTGATAATAAATATCCTGAATAAGTGAGTCGCTATCTTTAGACGCGGTCTACACAATCAATGCAAAAAGGAAAGAAATAGTAAACAACCATAAATTAATAAATTGAGCAACAAGAGTTGAGTGAACAGCGAAAGAAATGACCTTCTCGGTTGATCAACTTACGTCGTATGGGATCTTTAGCCTCTCGAGAAATTTCTCTTTGTACCGGTCTTCAATTTTTACAACTACCCCATCATCAGACAGAGAGCTTAATTTTGGTTTTAGCGGTGTACTTTCTATTGTGGTTCCATAAATATGCACAATATCTTCTTCATTTTCATTCTCACTTGCCGCAGACGAGTCCCTTGACCGGGCCACCATGTTTTATTTTGACTCACTACGGTTGCAGTTGTTATAGTTACGTCATTTGAAACACAAACCACACAATCTTAACATAACTAGGCCAAAATGAACGTTTACCTCGATAATCTATAACGGGCAATTTATGTAGAATATAGTTTAACTTATTCAATTTTTTAAATTTATTTAAATATAAAAATGTATAAAAAAATGAATAAAATAAATTATAAAAAATAAGATATTATATTTCACTAATAATTATTTTGAAAATATGCAACTAATTTTTTTTTAATAATAACCTGCGCATGCGTAGTGTTGAAATGTGCAGAAGATAGAAGTAGAAATTCAAAATTTTAGAATACAGTAATTGATCTTGAACTGTTTTTCATCGTTTTCGCGGCATTTTAAATATCATGGCAAAGGATTCAGACTATAATAAAATTCTGGTATGAAATGCTTGACGTTTTTCGTTACAAGAATGAATCATATTTTTTTTCTTTTGATTTTCAGTACAGAAGCATAGAATCGGAGTGCCAGCAATTAAAGGAGTTATGTCAAGTAAAAATTGAAGAAGTAAAAGATGTACGGTTATCAAATAGAACATTTATATTGAACAGAAGCAATGTATTCAATTTAAAAATATTTATATAGAATGAAATTTCATTATTACTGTTTAACATCTCTTGTTTGACTACTGAAGCCGCAAAGCTAGCAACATATATTTCTGAACCAATAAAAGCAAATGTAAATATGGTGGCTCAAAGCAAAAATGATAAACTAGCATTTAAATCTTTAAATTTAAAGCAAAAAAATAATTTCAAATCGAAAAATACTGCAGTGTTTATTTAATTACAATTAAATAACAAATTTAAAGCATAAAGTTATTTTTTAAAAAAAATGTGAGCTGTCAATGTCAAAATGAATA
>JAQGAY010001161.1:0-16186 GCA_034698085.1 Polydesmus angustus | reverse complement strand
GGTGAAGGTGGAGTCGGGTGGGTCCTGGATGCAACAGATGGGCTCAGCCATAACTTCACATCTTCGGCAGTCATAACAACAGATGGAGAACGAAAAGCGCAGCCACGAGAAATTATTACAAGCGACGTGAATGGAAATTAAATTTTTCTTAAGACTACATTGTGATTGCGTTTACTAATTTATTTTTGTAAAAAATAGTTTTTTTCTTTTTTAGCATTTGGTTAAGTTCAATAACTTTATTAACATTGTGTTTCGATTAATCGATTTTAATTCCTCGTTTCGCTGGTACCGGTACCTCGTTTTTCCGTGGAGATTGCGCACGTCTACGGTGTGTGCTTGTCTTAATAGAAACCGGTTTTGGACAAAATATTTCCTTGATAACTTGGTTCCATCTACTGTACGAACATTATTATGGAGATGTTGTTTTTCGAAACTTGAAATTTCTGACGGGGAAGTAGAAAAACCGGTTGAGTCCGTAGTTTTAATTTTGTTTTGAAAAAAAAAAGGAACCTCAATTTAAACAGAAGAAACTCTGTGGAGATTACGGGGGTGAAAAAGTCTCGAAAATTAACTTGTAGCTACCGACACTTTTTATTTTAAGGCTTTTTTAATAGTTTGGTAATACTGCGCATTAGTTTACAAAGTATTAGGACATGCAAATTGTTTTTCTTTTATTGTTAAGGGTTTTTTTTTTGTTAAGCAATGTTTTACTTGTGGCAATTTAATGTTTGATCCGATAAACATAGCGCTGAAGTAGTGTTGTGCCACTTTCTTTTTATTATTATTTTTTTGGTAGTTGTTTTAATAGTAACCGGCATTAGGTTATTACCGTATAATACCAACTAATTAATCGCTTTAATTAATCGACGGTTGACCCAAATGTTTTGTCACAACTAATTGAACATTGTTTCGGCGAACCCCAAGCTTTTTTTTCCACCTTAATGAGTTGAGAGACGGAAATAGAGACAGGCTATCTAAATATTTGTCGTATACTCGTTAAATTGAGGACAAACAAAGTGTGATTGTTTGATTCTGGGGTCAAATATTTTAACAACTTCGGGCTAACCTCATTTTCTACTCACTTTTCTCTCTCTCGAAAAATAATGGTAAACATGTCTTTCTATTTTGGAAGATGTTGGTTCCTGACTGACTTTTTGCCCCTTTTTAAGGGAGATTTTGGTTTTCACGGACCCATTCTACTTTTTTAAGTGGCTTTTTCTTTAACCCCTTTTCTCCCTTCTTACTCAATTTAAAATAAAGCTTATTATTTTATAAGGGTTGCATTATACTGCGCACTTACAGTATACAGCAGCACCGGATAAGCTTGCTGTCGTCTCAATTTTCACATTTGCAATAGTATTAGGGCAAAGGCCTTTGGTGGAAACATCACTTTTTTTTAAGAACACTGAAGTTAAGCAAATAGTTAGATGGGTGACTCCCATTCTACCGTAAAAGCTGTATCCAGATATTTTGTCCGTCCTATTTATGTAAAAAAATGGTAATAGCTCGTTTCTGCATTGGACATAAGGTTTTCCACGTTATAACTATTTTAACATTGCATTTCCAATTGTTTTGTTTGTATTAACAGGTTTTTGCCTTATACAGGTTTTACTGCACTTGTAGGTCTGCGAACACTTAATAATTACTTATAAAGATGCCATTTTGACCTAAGTTAGGATGTGACAGGAAAATCAAAAAGGCTACTTTGTCATACTTGACGCAAATTAATGGAGAAAAAAAAAAAAGGTCGACCAAGATGAAGTGGCTTACTAAGTATATTTATGAGTGTAGAAGCTTTTTTTTTTTTCGTTATTCAATATTGAATGAGGAGGCTTTGGGGTGGATAATAAAATGGGAGGGTGTTCAACTTTTGTTCAATTGACGCTTATTATCATTTTTGTTATTATTATTGAGAATGGCTCGCAGCAATTGTTGTTTAAAGAAGGCAAGTTTGGAGAAGATAGGATTCATGAAAAAGTTTACATTCGACATGTTCTGCAATCAGTGTATAAACATATTTCTCGTAGGATTCGGGGGAGTTTTTTTTTATTTATTTATTATCAACAAACAAAATTGTTGGATGAAAAGTTGTAGTTTACCGAGTGCGAGTGGAAATATAAATTTTAATAATCAAAATGTGAACAGAAAATACGGAAGATAAGAATACTAAGCACATATAGATTGAGCAATGGAAGGGGAGAAAAAAAAAGTAAAAGCGATTTCATAAAACTCGCTTCTTATCGTCGTTGTTATTAAATGAGATGGAGAATCCTTGTTACTTTTTTTGACCTTATCTGCTTTAATAATTTAAAAATTTTGAGAAGCGACGTTTGAGATTTTATTTACTCAGTTTTTTTTTCTTCTCTTTGATGTGTTTACGAGACTGTGGCGAACAGATGCCAAGTGTTTTCCAAAAAGAAAGATAAAAAATGTACATACAGTATAATAAAACCAAAAAAAAAAGGGGGTTTGAAGAATTTAGGTTTCCAGTTGCGACAGTTCGTCTTCAATGGTCATCATCTTGAATGACTGAGTTTTAAAAGGAAAGTGTCATCATTTATTGTCTATTCTCCGGGAAGAAACATCTTGGAAATCTCCAACTCGGTTTATATTATACTGACTGCATGTATTAACCAATTTAATAGAAGATTCGCTAAGTAATAATTAGTCACACAGCGTTATTATCTTTCTCAATTTTTTTTTTATTAGAGTTTTATTTCTAGGGTGATTTGAGTGAGGACGACTTATTCTTTTGTAACGAGTGACGAATGGTTGAACGCGAATGACATCATTGTTTATTACTTATTTACACATCCGGCCGTTGTTGGGGGAGGACATAAAAAAAAAACAGAAAAAGAGTTTCGAAAAGCGATCGAAGCGTTGAAGGTGATAATACTTAAAAAAAAAAAAAAATACCTGAGCTGAAATCTCTTTTGTCTGCAAACGTACGTCGTTCTCATAAATAAGCAATTTTATACGCAATTAATTAAAACAGAATTTCAACGCAGATAGGTATTAGCTATGTACGTGCTACGTTGTAAACAAAGAACCATAATTTAATACGGTAAATCGAACTTAATTGAATGTTTTTTTTTAAAAAAAATTTCTCATTTATTTAAAGTGACTTTAAACTGATCTTAGTTACTCGATAAAATGAAAGTAAAACCAAGATTGAAATTTTTTTTTTAAAACTAAAAATTGAAATTTAGAAATTTTGTCGACAAGTTTTTATTTTTAGAAACAGCATTTTTCATTTTAGTAAAAAAAAAACGCACTGAAAAAAAGTTGAGCATGTTGTTAGGTGATTGCAAACAATTCGAGCAATGTAAAAGATAATAAGTAAATGAACATTTAGAGCATTGTTTATGTGAAGGTTAATCGTAGGTGATTGATTAGGCGAGCGTGGTAATAAATGAGCTAAACATTTCGCCGAAACACTAGCTAGGTAGTGCGACACCTGCGAACGGGGTGGGTGCAGGTTGAGGGAACGAAAGAGCCGAGGATCAACAAAAAGCCATTCGTTATGAGAATTAAGCGTGACAAGTGGCGAGCGGGCGGGCGACTTAAAGATTGGACCGGACAGCATTATTTTTTTTTTATTAAAGGTAGTTCTTACAGAGTTGGAAAAAAAAGTATTGTATCATTAGGTTGTGTGAGTTATTACGGGATTTGTTATTATTGTTATACTGAGATCCGAATCGGTTAAGCCGGATTAAAAAAAAATTTGATGATCGAAATTCTAGAGTTGCATTATCATAAAGTCCTGTCTAATATTTATTTGTACGGATTTTCTTTTTTTTTTTCTGGCGTGGAGAAAGTCATGAAAAAAACATGCCTGAAATCGTGATTCTAATCTTGACTCGTCTTAGTGAGAAACTTAAGTTGAAATGTCAGGATTAAATTACGTCGTTAAAAATGAACCTGTCACCTCGTAATTGATTGAAATTTCTTTTTAGTTTTTTTATTTTTCGAAGTATTTTTTTAAGTTTGTTTTAACAAGCTCTTCAAAATCTCTCTTCTTAAGTTTTAGCGATTTGTAACACAGATATTGAAAGTATACTGTAAAAAGATTCGGAAGCTGCGCACGAGTGGCGGGAACGTCCGAAGTCGTTTTTACGGCTCAAAAGATTGTTGCAAAATGTAACCAAGCACGAATTTGTAAATGTAAAAATAGATTAGAAAAATTTGAAACTCTTCCATCAACACTGTCAAAAATTAAAATAAAAATCTTCCAAGTTAAAGGATGATGGTGAGTTGGAGAGATGAGTGAAGCTAGGTGGAGCCGTCTTAAAGCGTGACCACAAAAATAATATTAAAATGCATAATTGAACGTGAAATAAGTTTGTATTTGATGTTGTGGTTCTACTCGAGCGAGTTGTAAATAAGGTATATTATGGTTATACGTTATAATATTATCCTCAACGTCAAAATGAATAATTTTTTTTTGATAAGGAATCGCGCTGATTTCGAGGATTTCAGACGCTTAACAATACAAACTGATGGACAACTTCAACTCGGAATAATCTCAAAATAAATTCAATTTTTTTTTTTTTTAAATGAAACATTTTATTTTTTTCGGTTATTAATAGCGTGTTTGAGAATTTACTCGTTAGTAAAATAACCTAGAAAAGGTTTTCATTTTCTGCCTTTTGCTTAAGCGATGCATCTAAATTTGATTAATTACGCTATAAATAAGTTTACCTTTATATCGGGGCTTTTATTTTTAGAAAGAATAATTTAATCGTTAAATCTCATGAAATATGTTTATGGGCTTAGCACCGATTTTATCGTCCAGAATTTTTTTTTTTTCCTGGAGAGTTGGTATAAAGTTGGGTAGGGGAAAGGAAGAGGCGTTTGAGAACCTGTAACCACGTGTTGTTAAGAACGGTGGAACCCCCGATGAGCTCTACGGTCTTCAACTTAAACCTGATCGACTCCACCCTACTCATTCTTGATCAACTTCTTTTTTTATACATATTATTTTTTTTTTCTGTAAGAAATTAACTACTGTACCACCTTACGAGCATAACAAACCTCACGGGGTTTTGATTTCTTTTTTTTTTTACACACTTTAATGTTAGAAATTTTTTATACAGTTTATATTTTTAGGTTTTAAGGTTTCTTTAATCAGAACGCTGATCTTATTTTTATATCATAAAGTTGCCGGGGTAGAGAAAGTTTATTTTCTATTAATCTTAATTTTTCGACGTGTTGAAAAAGTTTCGTTGCTCTACTTACTAAACTAGGTGCGGGGGTACCCAATTTCATGCGCAAATGGAGTTTTTTTCCCCACTTTTTTCTTTTTTTCTAATTAGAATGTAGATTGAAGTGCGTTAAGTTATGACAAGAAAGTATTTGTTTATGTTTTGTTTAAATTTTAAAATTGAATTTTCTTTTAAAGAGAAAATAACTTTTTTTTTCTCTCCTTCTTCCATAATGTTAGAAGAAGAAAAAAAATCGTTCTTGTTAAAAACAAATCTACAATTTTAAAAGCGCTTCAAAGCTGGTAATTATATTTTTTTTCGATGGAATTCAATAAGAAATAATGATAAATGTACTGTCTACAGTAGTCATCACGCTTTTATTTATTACAAGTACGGTAGTAAATTTTTTTTTTCTGAGTTAAAACTTTCGTACTAACTAGCAATTACGAAATAGTGTACGAGCCACCTTTTCTGTGTTTTTGTTTTTCTCAACTTTTAAAAGATCGAACTTTCTTAAGTTTTTTTGGTCGTAGAGGCTAACACAACACCAGGTATGATGAAAAAAGAGCGCGGAGAAATGATAATTTGGGATTCCGCGTAGCATATTATTTAGTTGCAGTGTCGAAAGATAATGCTAGATCGCTCCGGGTCATATTGATTTTCCAAAGAACGAAGAAAGAAGGTGTAGAAGAAGTTTGAAGAAACACCAGCAGCTCTTGTTGGGGGTTTTATTTAAATAAATCTAATCTCTAACCACCTTATACCCCACGTCCACAGAATATCAACTAAACTTTCGTTCGCTCGATTTGTTTTCTTCCAAACAAATTCGCAAATAACCTGAGCTCCGAGAGAGAAAGGCGAATCTCGCTCCCTTCAGTTTGGGCGGAGTTGCAAACGGGAACAAGGACTCTCGATCACTCTTTTGCTCAATCATTTATTCAATGTTTAGTACAGGGATGGACGAGAGAAACTTTTTGGAAAATGGAAAAACGAAGGAGAAGTAGCAAATCATCGTACGCTCGAAATGCTTAACACTTGACAGGTGGTAGGCCGGTCGGGCCGGGGGAATTTTTTCTTCTCGCAACACATTACTTCACCGTTCCCCCAGCCCGCATTTCTCTCTCGCTCTCCTCCTTTTGCGTGTACGACGCCATCCCGACCCCTACCCTCCCCTCACTTCGCATAGGTGTACTCGGTAATTTCGCTACCATATTAGCCATGAGGTGCCTAATTATCCGTGCACCAATTTGAATTCCTGCTCTCGCCAACTTTTCTTCTTTCTTCACGTTTTTCGAGTTTTTTTTTTCGTATTATTCGTATCTTATATTCCCTGGCTGTTTAACTTTCACCCTTCTTCATCATTAAAACCGGTTTCAAATGTCTTTTGGATTTTTCAAGACCGGTGACCGATCGTTTGACCATGTTGGCATGCACTTACTATTGTGGAGAAAGAGGGAAAATTGGTGAAAGAGACACTTGAAACGCCGCGTGAAATGAATACGACGACAAACTGTAATTTCACTGTGTAGTACTTGTATTTTATTAATGCTTTTTTTAAAAAAAAAAATAAGAAAAAAAAAAAAAATCTTTAAAGTTGAGTTAAAAGTTTGACACGCGTATTCGTTATTGTTAATATAACCGATATTTTGATTTTTTAAAAAAAATTTACCGAAGGAGTTTAAAAATTATTTTTCATATTTGGGGTCAAAAGTTTATATATTTTTTCCGATACGCTTCTGTATAACAATTGGAAGTGAGTGTGAAATATAAACATGTAGAAGCAGCGCATATTGTATAAGTGGTAGTTTGCGAATGGTAGGCCATCGCGCAGGCGCACTTGTATGAAGTTTTTGCATTTTTTATTTCACCGGACCGGAATTTTAAATGACTTAAGTTTTATAACTTGAAAAGCTTTTTTTTTTATTTATTTTTTTAATAGCCGTTGTTTTATGAACCTTTTTTTTTTTTTCATCTTCCAAACAAGAGTTTTAACAGAGCAATCTTAATACGTGCTTTTTCTGGGAAATTTGGAATGGTTCGAGTGTTATCGAAGCTTTTTATCACGCGTAAAACCTGGGTAGACCAGTAAATATTGCCGAATGTTTGGAGAGTCCAGTTAGATTAGGGACACAAGTTCTGTTAAGTCATTATTTGTTTACGTTGGGCTTTCTATATATTTTGTCCTGAACTTTTTAATCTCCCCATCCATTAGCACGGTAGTGAGATAAGGTAAATGAGAAATAACATTTAAAATATAAATACCTACTCCACTACAACAACGTGTTTTCACGTATTAAAATCTTGTACTGTACATGTACTTGAATAATTTTTTTTAATAAATTTTGAGCTTGAAATTCTGTATAATATTTTTTTTATAAAAATCAGCTCATTACACGTAGCAGTTGTTATCACCGTCGCTATTAAATATAAACATTTTTTTTCTTCCATTGTATTTTTATTACCCGTTGTTGTATTCATATGCAAATGTTGAATACCGGTATTTTCGTTATCTTCACGGTGCTCATGCCGAATGAAAACTATCGTTAATAATGTTGATTTAAAAGTGAAATTATTTTTTTAAAAAATTATTTTTAGAAACTGACGGGGGAAGAAAAAGCATTCGTTAATGGGTTTTTACTTTTAATGTTTGAAATAATAATAATTATTGTACGAAGGCGTTGAAGAGACTGCGACTGTCTCGATTGATGCAATTGAAAAGGTGAAAAAACCGTTGAAAATATTGTTTGACCCAACACTGTCGTGAGTAATATATTTGCCGGTTGGAGATTTAATGAGGGTAATAATCAGTCATCCCTATACAACTTGATAACATCTTCGCGCCCATTTCCGGTGGGTTTCGCACTCGCTCGTTTAAAGTTTTTAATTTAAAAAGCATTAGTTACCGATCGTTATAACATTGGGATGCCCAAAACATTAGATACGACGTCCGTTGACGCTTATTATTAAGTCGTCTTTAATTACATTTAAGATTCAAAGTACGCAGCTTTTTTTTAAGCTAAAAAAAGTTATAAATTTCATTTTTCTATCGCTGGAAACGGAGTCAAAGAACGAAAATTCGGTACGCCAATTTGAACGTCTGTAAATACTATCGTAAAGTGATGGGTAGTAGAAGGCGGGATGGGAAAAAAAGTCGAGCCAACTTATTATAATTTTGATTTTAGCGATGTCAAAGTCCTCTTTCAACAAATTAATGCGTGTAATTAATTCGTGTAATATCCGTTTATGTGCTTGCTTTTTTATATGTAAATTTTATCTGTGTCGCACATTGTTGACCGCTTATTGTATGTATATTATAGAAGTAATAATAATAATAATAAAAAGATGGCGTGACGTTTACATTGCGATATATCCTTTGAAGAAAGTTACTCTTCACATGACCTAATATGGTTGGCATTCATAATGATAAGATTCAAGCCGTGCACGAGCTTTAATTTAACTTTTATTTACGAATTTCTAAAAAGTACCTCTTTTTTTTGTATTTTGGTTTTCTCTGAAGAACATTTCTTTGTAGTAATTTGAACGCAGCTTCAAAAATTCAAGTACAGTACGTGTTAAATGTCTTTAGAATAAGAAAAATAGGTGTGCGTGCTTTGCAATTCCATACAAATGATGTCACGTATCTTACGTTAAAGTAGTAGATTTAGCAACCAAGGAACGGTGTAGCTCATGCTCATGCTACTCGAAGAATTAACCGATAAAACTAAAATTAAATTTGAAAAATCCAGTGCTTCTAGTCGAAAAAAAATTCTTCTCTGAAATTTTAAAATGGATGCTGTACGGTACTTAAAAGATTAAAGTCGCAAAGCATTGCTACTCAGACTCTACTTCCGCCTATTTTATGTTTATTCTTTGCCATTGGTTAAGGCTTAACCCTTACTGCGCAGCAATTGCTGTTGAGGGATTTCATGTAGAGATTCAGAAGCCTTTTTCGCGGGAAATGATCGGAATTTCTTTAGAAATTGGCTATAATTATTTAAATGGCTTAATGGGATTTCAAGAGGTAATTTTCTGCGCTTCTGTCATTGATTAGAGGTAGGGTCCCTGCTCGGAGGTCTTGCTTGTTCTTGCTCAGACCAGTCAGGTTGTCCCAACAATAGAAACTTCTCACCTGCCGCTTTTTTTTTTTCTTCCCTCCCCTCAAATTTCATTCTGATGACCAAATCAGTGGTAGTTGAGCATATTAGACCGAAAACTGTAGGTTTCAAATTTATCTTTGTGTATGTGTGTGTCTCAGGGCGCTACTACTGTACTTGGTGAAATAATTATTTTTTTCCCATGAAATCTACAAGGTATTTTTCACCGGGGTTTGCTAAGATCGCTTTCTTTTAAACTATTTTTTTTTCTTTTTCTTCTTCTTTTTTAGCTTTCTCATGCGCTAAATTGTACCTCTCGCGGAGACTTTATTCCAATTATTTTTATTTGGTAACATTTGGTAAGAGATATATTTTCGCCATGTGGTTTGCTTGGTATGAAAATATGAAATCTTATCATTAATTATGGAGTTTCATTAAAGAAACATTCTCCGACTGGAGATAACTTTGTGAACGAAATGAACACCAGATGGCCACCTGTCACCGTTAACAACGACTTTAAGACCCCGAACGTGTCATCCCAACTGTATATTCAGAATGTTAAAAATGTAAAATAAATATACCCTAAAACCGGATATTTTCCCATCTGACAATAATATATCATAATGTTTCCACTATCTTTTCGGAATGGAACTCGAATTTGAAAGAGGAGACGACAGAAATTGAAAAAAAAACATTTTAAGTTTTTAAGTTTTTTTTTTTAATGCTTGATGAATGGTAATGGATTTGACCGGTGTGACCGACTTTAAACTTTTGCTTTTTAAACATGTGAACTCGAGATCAAAAAGTAAAAAATGACAAGTACGTTGCATCGTCGTAGCTTAGAAATTCTTTTACGTCCAAAATTTATATTATTTTCTTGGTTTTGTTTTACGGGTTCATTTCTCCAGAATCAAAGGAGACAAAGATATAGGCTTAATATTTTGTTGTTGTCAGTCTATACCTGTTTTCTACTGGATTTTGAAAAAAAAAAAAGAATGACAAATTTTGTTGGTGTACTCGAATTTGTTAAATGTCAACGTTATCCTACGTCTGGAGAAATGAATTAGAGGAGGTTCTGTTTGAACTCTGAATACGACTTTTATGGGCGTTTCTAAGTTAGTCCGATGGCTTTTCCAGGCTCTACAAACCCGGTACCTAGATATTACAGAAGCCGAAATTCATCTGTTCGCCTCGTTTAAAAAAAAAAAAAACTTTAAAAGATAGGGGGAAAAAATTTTTAATATATATTTTCCCAATGTTCGGCTTGAATGGGTATTGTATGTCTTTGGAAAACTTGAAGTGGGCGGAGATAAAAGATGGCGACTTCTGCTGCCACACGACTGATAAAAATATAGGGGTCCCAAGAGTGCACAAAACCTCAAAAAAGGATTCTTTATGAAAACCACCGAGTTCCCCCATTCAGTTGACGTTCCGAGTTCCATAAGGTTTCGGTGGTGTGGTTCAACTTCTGTTCACTATTCCGTATAAGAGATTTCTTTTTCGTCTTTTCGGCGGTTCCCGCGGAGAGAAGATAGCAGAGGGGAACTCCGAAGAGAAGGGAGAAAGTTTTTTTGTCATCTGTTTTTCCCTAACGCATCGTGTCATTCTCGTTGTTCAGGTTCAGATTCAAAAGAAACCAAGTACAAAACGACATCAATAATAGTTGTAGTAATAATAATAATACGCGAGCATGCAAGGAAAAAGCGCGGAGTTTGTCCGCATGAATAGCGCCGACTCCCGGGCCACCCCAATCTTTTCATTTTTCATGTTCGAAAAGCATGGTTTTGAATTAGTCGCACGAGGGAATCTCTAAAAACGACTCCATTTTCTACGTTCTCTCAGCTCCCCTCACGCGTCACCTGCTTCAACTTTTATATTTTATGCTTCCCGATCTGTTCTTCATTTTTGTTCCATTGACGTTATGGTTGGTCTTTTATATTTGCTCAGAATAAAAGTGTTCCCCCTTTTTTTTATATTATTCCTCCCTTACCTTATCTTTTTCCCTACATTTTCCTCTCGCTCGGTACCTTAAAGATGGTGATGTATCGACAAGTTTTGAACTGCGAGGAGAGAATAGTCTTTGTTAGGTCTCAAGATTTTTGTTGACCGAACTCCTCGAAAAATCTAATCATCACCTGCTGATGTTTTTCAAGGTATAAGGGCAAATACAAATCGGATGTTTGCTTTTTTTCACGCTCTTTTCCCTCTTTATTTTATTTTATTTTTTCTTCCACTCAGTGTTAACACGATTTAAGACTGAACCACTCGAAAATATGGAAAGAAAAAGTGAAATAATGATGTTTGAATATAGTTTGGATGTTTACTTTTTAGACACTATTTTCGACGTTATTTACAAATTATTTTTTGGGGGATTCAAAAAAAAAAAAAAGTTTTTTTTTCTGTCATTTTTTTTTCTCCTTTCTTTCATAAAGCATGAGCGCGTGTTGAACTTGTACTAAATAGCAAATTTTATGGTCTATTTGGTTATCGGTTTGTTTATCATTTTCAAAAAATAAACAAAACGGGGAGTTAAACAAAATAAAATAAAAAAAAAAAGGTTTTTAAAAGTTTTGGTCATTATCTCGCCCAAAAAGTATAAGTGGAATTAAGAGTTGGGAAAGAAAAAAAATCGGTCGCGGGAAATTTTATTCTTATAGCTTTTTTAAAAAAAAGTTGATGTAAACTTTTTCCGACGTTAATGGCGACACGTGCACTCTTAAGTCTCGAAGATGGATCTCGAAAACATTATAAGAGAAAAAAGCTTATCTCTCTCCACGATCCCTCGTAAATAACCACTCACAATCATGTTGGGGTTAGAGTGCATATTGCGGTTTAGCTGGAGCTAGATTAAATTTATATTTCAAAGGATCAGAAACGAATAAGGGGGGAGAGAGCGCGGGCGTTAGGAGAGGGCGGGCTATCAATAATCATAATTCTATTTAATCATCTAAAACAAAACATTTTGTTGATCAACAATTTTTGCGCGGTTAAATCGATCGCAGATAACATTTTTTTCCCTCTCTCCTAATCTTCTTATCGAGATCGGGTAAAATTTCATTAAGATGTTTTTGCATTATCAACGTTGAACATTGATAGCTTGTTTCAACATCGCCAAAATAATGAACCACGTTTTTGACTTTTCAATGTTTCATAATAATAATTATATCATTAATTGAATTGCCAGCTTACTTATTATTTATTTACCCGTCAAAATTCAGATGTGATACTGTGAAAATTTTAATAATTTCGTTAACGTGTTAGTTTTATACGGGAGAACAAGTGTTAATTAATTAACTGACACGAATGTCAAGTGAATAAATGATTCGTTGGTGTGTTATTTTTAATGCAAACGTACAATTAAATAATATTGAAATGTACGAGTGCATTTTTTTTAGTAACCTACAATTTTTAATAGTTTCGAGAAAGAATTTTTACAAGTTTTTTTTTTTTTTTTTTTTTAAATGTACCGCTTTACGTCATTGGTTAATCATGTAATGCTGCGGTTTTTTTATCACGATATTTATTTCAAATTTTAATTTTTAAGACTTTTACGAATTTTTGTAAAATTTTTTTTATTGTTGTATGGTTTTGCTAGCGCTTTTATATTATGAGAACTTGTTGAGAGTAAGATTTTTTTCTTCTCATTATGTTCAGGTAGCTTTAGTTAACAGATATTTTTTCGGGGAATAAGTAATCATCAGGTCGTGATTGTAGCTAATTAAACGGAGGCTGCGCCGTAACGTTGCAGCAGTCTCGGTCATTCCTTATTGTTTTTTTTTTTTTTCATTCGTAATTTGCGCTTTTCCCAACCGGAATATTATTACCAACAATAAAAACGTGGACTGTGTAGTGGCGAGGCAAGCAGGTGAGAAAAAAAGAATGAAATTAGCACTTTCACGCGGTTTCAACAGGTTCACGTTTTTGAATCTATCATTCTTTTGTTCCTCAAAACAAACTTTGACTCGGCGTTGTCATTTTTTTTTTTTTTTGATTTCTTCTTTTGGACCGAAGCGGGAGACCCTAATTTACGATAGAACCGGCGGGGTTGTTTACTATCATTATCACATTTCTATGTCACTTTTTCAAGCAAAATTTATCCCGTTTCTGACGATTTTTTTTATCAGTGTTTAAAAAAGTTGGTTCGGTAATTATTTTCGTAAAATTCAACGACGTAAAATTTTGATCAGTCAGTATTAAAACACGGTTTTATCTCTAAAAGATGGAGCTTTTTTAAATTGGAAAATAAAATTATGAAAGAGTTAAAACTTTCAAAATAAATATGGAAGTTTCATGAAAGATTTATTGGTAAAACGTATACAAATAAACTAAACGATAATTCACGCGGTGTTTTTTTTTTTCTTTTTCTCTCTCAAGAGTGCATCCGGTAACTAAAGTTTCATCTTTTGTAACGTTTTCCTTTAAAAGTGTAGTTTAATTTTCTTAAATATTGTTGAATATTTGCGCAAGATAGAAAGAGGTGAGATCGGTATCAGAAATTTTTAAGTGAATTATCAGGGTCAGAGGTTGATGGCGTCTCACAGGGAAGAAACGTCGGTGAGATTTTCCGAGTAGATTATTTGTTTTTGTTTACAATAGAGTTCGCCATCGAAGACGTTAATAATAATAAAAAAATAAATTTAAAAAAAAAAATGAAGAAAAGGCTAACTGCAACACCTAACAACTTCCTTTATAATGCTGCATTCGTTCGCTGGTGTCAGTTTATTATTTGGGAAATTGTAATAGCAGTTGCAAAGGTGTTGCGAGAGACAAGGAAGGGGAAAGTTTTTGATTAAATTCTATTGTTTTACGGTGTCGTCTATCCACCCACAACAATTCAAACATTTTCAACGTCTGAAAACAAAAGAAAATCGTCTCATTTAACACGCGTAGTGCTCGTCGTCTTCCCCAATCTCTATAACCTTCTATGCTCCAATGCTTTGTTTATATTATTCGACCTATCATTTTATGCTCACTTTACGTTTCCCATATTTTTTTTTTTTTGTTTTTTTTTTTAATTCTTTCTTTTCACCAGCCGCGAAAATAGTGCTCTTAATATCGAAATTAAATTACGCTTTTGATTTTGTTTCAATCGCCGTGGTTTACATTAGCTTTATTATTATTATTTTATTTAAAGAGTTATTTATTGGAAAATGTTAACATAGATTTTTTTTTAAATAAATTTCTTTTTGTGTTATTTGGGTTCAAGGTGTTTCACACCGTGATTTTATTAGGGGACGCATGCGCACCAACAGGGCGTGGAAATTTCTGAGTTTTGAATACATTATTTTTTTTAAGTTAGCCGCAAAATTATACGATTGTGCTGTACAGGTTTATAATTTTTTCAAATACTGTAGTCTAGATTAATACCGAAAAAATAATAAGAATACTTTTATATATATATTTTTTTACTTTGAAAAGAAGAAAATTTTTGTCTACAATACATTGTATTATTTTCATGTTCGATGTTTAATTTATCTTAAGAAATAATATTTTTTAATAGCTAATAAATTGAACTCGTTATTTTAAAACTGAATTATTTTTGTTTGGTAGTTGTGCGTGAAAGGTAATTTAATTTGAATTTAATTTAAAATAATGCTGCATATTTTTATTTGAAAATGTATTAATAATTTTTTTTTTTTTAAATTTTTAGGTAAGTCAATTTTGGTTCCGTGTAATAAAGCTAAGCATTTAAATATTGTACGTTATCTGCAAAGGTAAGTCAAAATATCTTTTAAAAATAAAATGGAACTTCTATTTTTAATCATTCAACTACGAATAAGTGTTACAATTTAATTAGACTATAATGGTTAGAATGGAATTTTCTTTTGATTAACCTGGATTACTGCGCAAAAAACACTTTTTTTTATATAGAAATAATACTGATTTTCATTATTATTATTTTTTTGTGCCATTATTAATTTTAAATTTTCATGAAAATGGAGCTTAATAATAGACAAGTTTTGGGTGGCGTTGTCGAATTCATCTTTTGAAAACTTTGAAAATACAGTACTGTAATACGAAAAGTGCTTTCTCTTATTGTTAATGTTTACTTGTGAAATGGAGAAGAAAAAAAAATTAAAAGTGAAAGAAGAAGAAAAAAAAAGTGGAGAGAAAGGAGAATAAACAAACAAAAATAGCCCCATCTCGACGGGAGCTTATTGTTTCGCGGATGGCGCCCCTTGTCGTGTGGAAGCAGTGTATTAAATTACGACGTCTACCGCTTCGTTTTACAACTCTCTACCCATTATTCAATAGTAATCGGTTCGGTGTGGTCGCTTGCTCCTATCGGATACCTGCGTGGAGAACTCATAACCATGGCGATTTATCAATTAGGGAACTGAGAAGGCTCGCTGTCAAATGCTAACTGTAAAAACAAAATAATGTCTCCCAAAAAAATAATTAGCCAGTTATTGATTTTATTTATTTATTATTATTATTAGGATAAGATTTTTATATTTTAGTTTTTACAATTTAAAATAATATTTTTAAGTTTTAACGTATCTTTTATTTATTTATTGCAATTTTAACAGGATTTGATGCGCGCGATTGCAATTTAATGTCATTTGAGGTGTCAACTTTTCTTCACGTTATGGAGAAATGTTTGTGCCTGGCTTTTCGTAATACGATGTTGAAGTTTGTTGCAAAGGACATTCGCCTTTTACCCCACCAGTCTCCACTCGTTAAAGCTCTTCTTCATCTCGCTCCTACCTTTAAACTCGTTGTTTGAGTAAGAGAGTAGAGCAGCACACTTCACCTCGCTTCGGTCTCTCCATCTCCCCTCTACTCTTACGCCCAACTTCCAACTGAGTTTTGACACTTGCGAGAACAGGTACTCTCGGCTAGATTGTGTTAAATGCAATCTTCGATTTAAATCAGGCCATTTCAGTT